>MJUU01017719.1:41911-64092 GCA_002080025.1 Modiolus philippinarum | reverse complement strand
ACTGATCGCTGACTGAACGCTGACTGATCCCTGGATAGCGGCTGATGGGTGATTGATCGTTTTTCTTTCTGTAAGGGCTACGTTGCATAGTACTGTAAGGGAAAGAAAATAAAATTGATGATACATCTTCAGATGAAAAACACGGACCATTTACAGCCATAAATGGTATCACGTGATTATCGGTGAGATCAGAAAATTACAACGGAAGTCTGATGCATAATTAGTTTTTTACCAAAACACTTCTAGTAGAAAAAAAATAAGTAATTCATTGAACTTCTGAATGGCATTCTATTTTTCACGTTTTTGTGTTTATGTCAAGTTGAAAGAAACACACTGTCTTACCACATTCGATATATCAACCTTAACATTTCTAATTTTCAGAGCTACAGATAAAGAATTATTCTGACAATAATAAAGCAAACTAATCTGACTTTTTTATATTTTCTGACATTTGCAATACGATTACCTGTCTAATCAAGTTTGCATTAAGCAAAAATGTATTTCAAAAATAATTGATAATTCTCTATACAGTATAGTGATATGACACACGCGTCAATAAAATGATTGATGAAAACAGAACATGATTAGAAAGCTTTTTTGTTTTGCCTTTTATTTTGTGATTACACTTCCGGTGAATAATCTATGCTACCTTTTAAAAATTTATATTACTGTATTTACATCTTTAATACCATAAAATACATAAAATTAAAACAAGAGAGAATACAAAACATACTTAAAACTGTATATGTCGCTGTAAATAATGTTACATTTTGATTATAGCATTTTAATGATTTTAACCTTGCTTACATATCATTGTGATCTTGTAAAATTATCGATGTTTTTTTCTTAATGATATTTCAACAGAGCATGAATTTAAACGACGTCATATTTATAACATATTCAGATATGAAAAAAAAATGATACACCAACAGATTTAATATTTTACAGTAGGCGCAATGTAACATCATTACGAATATCTGAGACATTTAAATCAAATAATAAAGACATGGTCATATTTAAGGCCTAGATGTCAAAAGAAGAAAACTATTGATGCTTGTTCATTATTGTAATAAACAATGCCATTTGTATTTTCCAAACCCCTGTTATAGCTAATTGTGTCATCTTTGACACTCTGTTATTTAGGGAAAAAACGTCTGCATATTTTTCACTATTTGTTTTTGATGACAAAAATTATTATTAACACTTTTCTTTGGTTTCGATCTCATAAACTGTTACTGTGTAAACACGACTGTTTAAAGATTTTCAGGAGTTTCTTCATAATGGAGAACTAGGAAAAGTCGAGATAATCTAAGTGACTCTTTAAAGTCTCATAACTAATGTGACTAAAAAATTAGTTTTAAACATTTTGTTTTCTGCTTACATATAGCTTTGGTTAGAATTTCGAAAGAGTGATCATACGAAAAATATTTACACAAACAAAAGCAATGTCAAAAAAATCTATGTAACCATTAAAAATGACTTGGCAATTTATACTCAAAAAAGAAAATGAAATTTCATTTCAGAGCTTGTGAGAGTCGAAATAGAAAACCTAAATCTTTGATTTTTTGAAAAGACAGAGTATGAAATATTAATAACAGCATCACTGAATTTAAATAACATTTATTGTTATCAAACGTCCTTGCAAAGGACATGACGGTTTCCATTTAGATTTTTATTGTTAATAATTAATATGTTACAGTGGGAGAAATGTAACATCATTACGAATATCTGAGGCATTTTAATCAATTAATAAAGACATGGTCATAATTAAGGCCTAGATGTCAAAAGAAAAAAAAAAACTGTTGATGCTTGTTCATTATGGTAATAAACAATGCCATTTGTATTTCCAAACTCCTGTTATAGCTAACTGTGTCATCTTTTACAATCTGTTAATTAGGGATAAAACCGTTTGCATGTTTCACTATTTTGCTATCAGTTTTTTTTTTTATTATAAAAGTTACTATAAACACTTTTATTTGGTTTCGATTTCATAACCTGTTACTTTGTAAGCACGACTTGGTAAGCACGACTGTTTAAGGATTTTCAGGAATTTCTACATATTGGAGATCCAGGAAACATCGGGAGTATCTAAGTAACTTTTTAAAGTGTCAAAAACTTATTTGACAAAAAAATTAGTTTTAAACTTTTGTTTCTGCTTACATATAGCTTTTGTTAGAATATCGCAAGAGTGACCATACGAAAAACATGTACACGAACAAAAAAGCAAACAGTTTTGTTCACAATTAAAATAGATTTTATTTATGTTATAACATCTTTCTCGGGACATTTGCATCACAAATTAATGGTCGGAAACGGAGTAGTTTTGAGTGTAGCTCAATAACCTTAATTTCGTAAATGATATTTAATCAATACACTTTACAAAATATTTGGCCGATATATTTTTAGGACTAAGTCATATTTCAGATAAAGAGCAAACTACACAAACTTAAAATGTTCATGGAAAAAAAAGTTCTGACAAAACTGGTCTTTCAAATAGCAGCGTTAAGGGTACTACATGTGGTGCAGATCATGCCTACCTGTCAGGAGCACTTGGTTATACTTCTAGTTTTTGTAGGGGTTTAGACAGCAAGTGCTTATTGCTTATTATTATTATTTTTTATTTTGAATTATCTTTCTTTTTGTTTCAGTATTAATTTGTCAATGTAAAGAAAATTTTGCCATTGTGCACCAGCTATTTGAAAATTCTATTCTATTTTTTTTTTTTTTTTTNAAAATTTTGCCATTGTGCACCAGCTATTTGAAAATTTTTTTTTTTTTTTTTTTGGTTGGAATTCAATGGGGAAGGGGCGGGTATGATATTAGTTAGCTTTGCTAACATTTTTCTAGTTTTAGATAGTGCTCATAGAGTTAGTAATCGACCTGTGTTGGATTTGATTTGTATGTTTACTTTACTCTAGGGAAACGGAATACAGAAAGGGTACGTTTGGGTACCAATAATTCGGTGTAACCCTACCACTGGCGCCCAAACTAGTCTGTTATGTGTTTTTTCTGACTTGTGGGTTGTGGGTTCTGATTGTAATGTTCGGCTACTCTAGGTGTTTAACTGTTATCTTGATTTTCTTCACACAGTCCACATGACAGAAACGCTTCACACGACACACAAGCCGTTTGTTCTGCAGTGTAAATGATACAAGTTATACATGTTATGAGTTATTGGAGACAGAACCAAATCTATGAGCTGAATAAACAGAAACTAAAAGCAGAAAAAACGAAAAAGGGGTACACTTTGTAAAAATATAACATTGGGCGTTCAACTAACAGTTCGGAGAGTTTTACCCAACACTTTGAGGTAAAATTACCTATCAGTCAAATGCATTCTCAGGACATTTTACAGAAATGGAAAATACTCATATTCTCCAACACATGTGATAAACCTGATGAAAGAGAACAAGCCATGCATGGAAAAAGAAAAGATTGATATGATATGTCTGTTGTGATTTTTGTCTTAATTTACTAAGTATTATTATATAATATTGTTTTGTACTAAAACTTAGTGATAATATTTGAATGAAGTTTAAGATTGCTATACAGTAGAATGTTTACCGTGTACATGAATATGACAATCAACCACAGGCAAGTATTGCAATCATGAAAAGAGGGAATAACAGGAAATATCTACAATGGCTAAAAATTACAATCTGTCATGGAAAAACACATGGAAAACACAAATAAGTCAAAAGACAAACTCAAACAATGATACGAAATTTGGACTGCCGGAAACCTTCCCTTTATCTGTCACATTTTCTTATGGAATAATGCACATACGAATAAAACACAATACAATCCCTATAGTATAATAAACATAAGGATAAATCCAAAAACAGGAAGACTACTAACTCCATAACCACAATCTTGAAGAAGAAAAAGAGATAAAACGAGAGATGGGTCAAGGAGTACTCGCCGCTAAACTGCCGGCTAGCTCAAGGAGCCTAGTCTGGGAAAACACTGTCGCACTACGGAAGAAAAACAAACCTAAAACTCATAGATCGCTTTGGTAAACAATCTTCATTTATTTCAGCAGGCATTAGCAGTATCATTGAGAGGCCAGTATGAATGTAAACCCTAAAGTCATTGGATCCAAAAGCCAATTCACGGAAACGTGCAGAATATCCAGACAATATCCCCTATTGCTTAAAGAATTTGCATTACGTCCAAGGTTTTTCTGGACTTTTAATCAGTTACTGGCATTTTTAAGAACATTTTGGTAAAATCTAGGATGAGAAATGCCCATAGTGAAAGGCTGTTTGTGAGTGACATTATATTTCAATGTCAAATGTTCATATCTTCGATGTTTTTTTTTTTAAATGTATTTAGCAATTTATGAAATCTGTAACCTTGAAGTGATAATAAGGCATCGTTCATAAAAGTCGTCAAAAGTAGAGCAAACGCGTGCGAATTGTACCAGTTGAGAAATATAAACTCCATAAGATGGAGCTAGAGGAATGTTGCCGTCAAGAAAAGGAAAACCAGTAAACTGAAATGAAAATCTTCCCTTTTTATCGTAATTAGTTTTATTTGACCAGAGTTAACGATGATAGTTTGATCCAGAAAAGGGCATTTTTGGAATCATTTTTAGTTTTAAAAAGTTTCAGTTGTGGTTGGTAAATGATGTCGACATAATCTAAAAACTGAGGATTGTCAATAGTAAAGATATAGTCAATATAATCAAAGTAAAAATGGTATGGTAGGCCATACTTAAAAAGCAAAATTAAAACGAATGGACACACCAAAATAAAACAGCTAAAAAATCCCAAACGAGTGGACAGAATTTTCTGGCCATTGCATATTTATTTTTATATAGTCAATATACCTGCTGTTATCACTGAAAAAAAAAGAAATAAGTTGATAACTTGTTGTTCCATTTGGCAATTTATCATAAAGTCACGTTTGTAACAGAGAAGATCTGCAATGAGAGTTGCGAAATTTGTACCAATAGGAATTCCAATGACCTGTTGATAAACAATGTTTCCAAACCCCCAAAAAAATGGTTTCAAGCAATAGGTTTAGTGGTTTAATCGTATCATCATATGTCCAAAAGCAATAATTGTTGTTAGTTATATAACAAAATAATCCTTGTTTTTTGTTACAACAATAAATTGCAGACCAGAAATTTGAAAAAGACCACATAATCAGTTGTCCTCAAACATATTTTATCAAATATGCGGAAACGTTGTATAAGTATAAAAAAAAATCATAACTGTGGATAGATGAAACTTTTATTATTATTTTTTTTTGTATTGATTGAAATTTATCTAAATATTCAATAGATTTTTTTAACACTCTAAAAGTAATTGACACAAGTGTTTTGATAAGTTTATTACACAATATTTGATATACAAGAAAGTGTGCTGGTTAAATTGAAGGGCAAGTTAGTAGTAAAACAGTTGCTTGATGCCGAAATAAAACAATGTTTGTAAGGTTTTTTCCTTTTCTTTATTTTTTTTTTATTTTTTTTGTATTGATTGCAAATTCTCTAAAACTTCAAAAGAATTTTTTACACTCTAAAAAGTAATTGACACAAGACTTTTAATAAGTTTTTTACACAAGATTTTATATACAAGAAAATGCAATGGTTGATCGGATGGACAAGTTAGTAATAAAACAGTTGCTCGATGCCGAAATAAAACGATGTTTGTAAGGGTTTTTTTGTAATGATTGCATTTTATCTAAAACTTCAATAGAATTTTTTACACTCTTAAAGTATTTGACACAACAGTTTTGATAAGATTTTTACACAATATTTGATATACAAAAAAGTGCACTGGTTAAATGGATGGACAAGTTAGTAGTTAAACAGTTGCTCGATGCCGAAATAAAACGATTTTTGTAAGGATTTTTGTGAAGCTTATCGATCCAGTACATAGTAGGCAAGGTGAAATCTTTAGGTGGAACATTTAGCATTTCTGCATCCTTGTAATGTTGTTTGGTGAGCGTTTGTTCGTCACAATTGGTGTGTTTGAAAGTATTAGACTTGGCCATGTCATTTTGGTGGACATCGATATAATATTTTCTTTAAAATGATAGCTAAGTTGTTGGAAGCTTTGTTGACAGGTACAGTAGGTTGCAGACATAACGTCTCGTCCAAGTTAACTTGGGGAGCAGTCATGAGAACAGTTCTTAGTTAACTCAGAAGAGCTTTTATGATTGGTTCAAGTTAACTTGGCTAGAGGTTATGTCTGCACCCTACTGTACAAACACATACTTTTTGGCAAGATCTCTGAATTTTGACTTAATTCTCTTAACAGACAGCTTTGTTTGTGGCTCATGAAAATTATCTTATAAGATTTAATTTTGTTGGTGACTTTGTTAATAATTTTATCTTTGAACAAATTAAGTGCGTGTTTATCTGTACTTTCGTGTTTGCACCATTTATACAATACTTAGTGACAACGTCTTTAATAATAAATACAAACAGCGTCTTTAATAATCAATATAAATAAGCTTGCCAGTTAATTTTGGAAGGTAGGCGATATAAAGGCCCTTTTGTAAATAACCGTAGAACTTCTTTCGCTTCAATAATGTTTAAGTTCCCCGTTAATAAATGTCCGCAAAGGGTCATAGCGGTATGGTGACATGGAACAATGCCACATTATCTTCTGAACAACATCCACAGGCAAGTATTGCAATGGCAAATTATCTTCTGACCAACAAGAACAGACGAGTATTGCAATGAAATATTATCTTCTGGCTGCAACCATTTTTCGCTTGCAGTAACAAAGTCACTGCTCGACTCAAATCAACTGATTATCAAACGTTCATGAATTATGAGACTAAATGTGAAGAAATCTGACTAAAAAGAAGGTTATGAAGAGAGCTTGACCTCATTGACTTTTTGATTGGCACGGAAGAGAAATTAGTTGTCGAAATGTGCATATGTAGAAACCAGATTCACAGTAACGTTGGTATTTTTAGAATAATCAAACTAGAAAATATATTTAAAGTAAAAAAATGACCCTGTTGCAAAATTACATGTCAAGTGTACAAGCATTTTTCTGTTCTAGAAATAATTAATAGTAGCCATATTTTTATATTATTTTTACAACGGGTTAGCACTTTATGTAGGATTTTTTTATAATACTGAGCGACTGGCGAAGAGGTAAAATAAAATCATAAACTGCAACGCCGTAGTAATAATAATAATAATAATAATAATAATAATTTCTAAATTAATAATTTAAGTATATGTCTACTGTTAATTATTATGATTAACTATATGATTCCGATGCTTCTTATATGACAATCGCAAAATTCAAATTAGGAGAATCCGTTCCAATACACATGGATTAAAGGCAGTTTTACGCCGTTAGTTGATCTGTGACGTTGCAAAAACTGATGTAGAATTATCTATGATGTTATCGAAAGTAGAGTCATGTGTTGATGACGTTACCCTTTAGTATATATTATTGATATATAATATAAGTGTTTAAGGCCCTAAAAAGAATAACGATATCGTATATGATATTAATGTCTTTTAAAACTGCAAGCTCTGTTTCTGGTTTTTGCTATGTACTTGAAGATTTCATACGGGGTTATGTCGACAGGGATACGTGCCTGATTTAACGGTTGCAATTAACTTAAACTTTGTTGCAAAAATTGCAGATAGCATGAACTTTATTTAATATACAGTCAGGTGTCTAGTACTTGCCATTTGTTTTGATTAATTGCTACCCTTGTCTTTTCAACAAACATAAGCGGTACCTTTACGTTCGTCAACTGTTACATACTTTTATAGGATATCCCTACTTTGAGGTTTGAGCAAAGCTCATTGTTGAATGTCCTATGTTGACCTCAAGATAAAGAACAACAATAAAGGCGTTGTACTTTTGCTAGGTAATACCATGCATGACGGCTTGCCAAAAAGGTTCTGTGTTGAATTGTGTTTCACTGATTCTGTCATATGCTATACGGATTTTCCTTACTGTTCGATTTAAAGTTTTGTTGTCACTTTTATTTTGTAGAGACTTTTTTAATGTAGATTTATTCCATATCCTTTCATTGGTTAATTTAAACTGACATTTATCTCTCCAGCAGTGCGAAGTCCGTAAAAAGATTCTCCGTTGGGGAGATGTATGCATACTATACTGGGCGAAAAAAGTTAAGGATCATATTCATTTAAATTCATGTATCTTTATTTTAGTCTTGAAGCATGGGCATAACCACTGATCCGATCAACATGAAATTTTGCACAGTGTATACACTTTCCATTATCAACATTTTCTGCAATATTTAACTTTTCAAAATTTCTCATTTTTGAGATTCCAAGAATCACTTTTTTTGCAAAAAAAAAGTCATGGTTTTGACATTGTAATCACGTTGTTCAATCTTTTGACTGTCCATAGATTTTGATTCACTAAAAATTGTTGAAAAGTGGCAGAGAAATGGGTATTCACATAATGGTACCCATTTTGTCCCATACAAGAATTTCCACTCTTTTAATTTTCAAAATATGGAGTGGTATGGTGCTTAGATTAAGCATTTTGATATATAATGATAAAGTATACTCAACAAGTGGAGTGAATCAGATGTGGATTCTGAAAAACTCAAAAGACTTATTAGAATATCTATCTTCAACTGAACTCAACCACTGCAACAGTGTCAAAACTTTTAATTTTTCTACTCTCTATACTACTCTTCCACACGATAAGCTAACGTCAGTACTCCGGGATTCAATACATCAGTCTTTCTGTACTAAATAGGGAGAAAGAAGATAGTCATATTTAGTGATAGGTAAAGATGGGGCCTATTTTGTTAAAAATCACACTGATCGACACAAAAAGTATACAGAGGAGGATGTCATTGCAATGCTGGAATTCTTGATTGATAACACATTTGTAGAATTTGGAGGACAAGTTTTCCAGCAGATAATAGGGATACCTATGGGGACTAATTGTGCGCCACTTTTAGCAGATTTGTTTTTTTATTCGTATGAAGCCAGGTTCATACAAGGGCTAGTTCAGAAAAAAAGACAATAAACTAGCCAGATCCTTTAATTACAGTTTCCGTTATATAGATGATGTTCTTTCATTTAACAATCCTAGATTTAAGGATAACCTTCATCTTACAAACCGAAATGAACTCGAAATTAAAGAGACCACTGATACACCATCATCAGCATCATACCTGGACCTATACCTCTACATTGACAACTCTGGACGTCTGAAAACAAAAGTATACGACAAGCGTGATGATTTCGACTTTCCAATAGTGAACTTCCCGTATTTGAGCAGTAATATTCCCACTTCTCCGGCATATGGCGTGTACATTTCACAACTCATTCGCTATGGCCGTGCAGCGATTTTGTCAAGAGAGCGAAATTACTGTGTCAAAAACTTATACCTCAAGGGTATGTTCAGTCACTGTTGCATTTGTCACTACAGAAGTTTTACGGTCGTCACCACGATTTGACAGACCATTACAATGTTTCTGTTTCACAAATGAGAAAAGATATCTTTGGGTAGATCCAGAGTTTGTTACCGGACTGACTAACACCGACTGTGACAAAACCGGACTTTTCACTGGCAGTGTGACGGGTGCCTCGCGTGCAGCAGATCGTGCTTACCCTTTCGGAGCACCTGATGATACCTCAATTTTAATAGGGTTCACACTGCTAGTGCTTTAGTTTTGTAGCGTTCGTGTTCATTTTTGTTTATTTGTTTTGTCTGTCATACTGTCTCAATTCGTGTTGCTGTGAATTGCCGTGATTTTTGGATTTATGATTTTAGAATTTCCCCTTTCCTCGTTCTTGCTTCGGTATTCGTTTGCCGATGTATTTGACTTAACAGTGTCGTTTGACTCATCTTGACACATATTTTGTGGAAGAAAAGGCTTCATTGCATCGATTCCCAACAGAAATTTGTTTTGTTTTTTAGGCGGATAAATTTCTGGGTTAAAATGCAAATTTAGATCTATGAACCGACAAATCTGGTGTTGTCATTATGCTGATGTAGACAGCTGTTAACTGTATCGTATAAACCGACAAATCTGGTGATGTCAGTATGCTGATCTGAACAGCTGTTAGCTGTATTCTATGGACCGAGAGATCTGGTGATATCAGTATGATGATGGCGGTAGTTGTCAGTTGTATGCTATGAACCAACAAATCTGGTGATATCATTATACTGATGTGAACAGCTGCAAGCTGTATTCTATGGACCGACAAATCTGATGCTGTCAGTATGTTGATGTGGACAGCTGTTAACTTTATCGTAGGGACCGACAAATCTGCTAATTTCAGTATACTGATGTGGACAGCTGTTAATTGTATCCTATGGACCGACAAATCTGATGTTGTCAGTATACTGCTGTGGACAGCTGTTAGCTGTAATCTGTTTACCGACAAATCTGGTGATGTCAGTATGCTGATGTGGACAGCTGTTATCTGTATATTATGAACCGACAAATCTGGTGATTGCATTATGCTGATGATGGCAGCTGTTAACTGTATCCCATGAACCGAAAAATCTAGTGATGGCAATGTAGGCAGCTGGTAACTGTATCCTATTGACCGACAAATCTCATGATGTCAGTATGCTGCTGTGGACAGCTGTTAACTGCATCCTATGGACCGACAAATCTGGTGATGTAGTATGCCGATATGGACAGCTGTTAAATGTTTCGTATGAACCGTCAAATTTTGTGATGGCAGTATTCTAATGAATGCAGTTGTTAACTGTATCCTATGAACCGACAAATCTGGTGATCTCAGTACGCTGATGTGGGCAGCTATTGACTGTATCCCATGCCCGACAAATCTTTTGATGTCAATATGCCGATGTGGGAAGCTGTTAACTGTATCCTATGGACAGACAAATCCGGTGGTATCGTGTGGACCAACAAATCTGGTGATATCAGTATGCTGATGTGGACAGCTGTATCTGATACTAGAGGACTTCATGATTGTAAATAGCAATTTGACGACACAGCGATCACTACTCTGACAACATGCCATGAAAAAGGCGGGAAAATGTGGTTGAATATAATAACAAAAAAAAAACTTTTTTATCTTATCTACAGTCCCTGGACCAGTCAACATCACGAGTCATCGACCCGCTTCATTAGTCAAAAGTCAAACCAGATCATTCAAGATTCAAAATCCATCCGTCAGATGATTCATTGGTCATCATTCCTCCGTCAGGATTCACTGTTTTTAAGTAATAGCTTGTTTAAATTAAATTTAAATATTTTTTTTCTTGGTGCTTCTATAGAAATCAAACAGACAATAGCGGATGCGTCTTGGAGAGTGATACTGCTTCAGATGATATTTTAGCCACTCTGACCTTTTTGTAGATTTTATGCTTCAGGCTAAAGTTTGTATTAAAATTCATAACTGAGCAATTGCATGTGGCACTTCAATTATCTTTGGTCCGTAGGTGTGTCTTGGGAGATAGTGACACTTAATATGATAATTGGGTCACTCTTGCCTATATTCTATTCTTCAATGACTAAGGTTTCAGTTTGCGTTAAGGTTAATATCTGAAAATCTACATGTAGTGCATCAATTATCTTTGGGAAGTGGATGCGTCTTGGAGAGTGATGCTGCTTCAGATGATAATTTAGTCACTCTGATCTACTTCTGCATTTTATGCTTCATTTACTCAGGTTACAGTTTGTGTTAAAGTTCATAACTGAAAAATTACATGTGGCACATTAATTATCTTTGGTCAGTTGTTGCGTCTTGTTAGATGACGACACTTCAGATGATAATAAGGTCACTATGACCCATATTCTGTGCTTCAATTACTAAGGTTAAAGTTTGCGTGAAGTTTCATGTCTGAGAGTGAACGTGTGGCACATCAATCATATTTGGTAAGTGAATGCATCTTTGAGATTGATGCTGCATCAGATTATAGTTGGGTCCCTCTGATCTACAATATTTTATGCCTCAATACTCCGGTCAAAGTGTGCGTTAAGGATCATATGTGAGAAACTATACGTGGGACATTGATCATCTAGGTCAGTGGATGTGTCTTGAAACGTGATGCTGCTTTAGATTATAATTGGTTCACTCTGACAGATTTTATTTTTGAATGACTCTGGTTAAAGTTTGCATGAAGGTTCATATTCGAGAAACAATCAGAGGCACATTAATCATCTTTGATCAGTAAATGCGTCTATGAGAGTGGTACAGCTTCAGATTATATTTGGTGAGTATGACCTAAGTTTTATGTATTAATGACTCGGGTTATAGTTTGCGTTAAGGGTCATATCTTTATACTACATGTGTTACATGTATTAATTTGGTCATTGGATACATCTTGGAGATTTTGCAGCTTCAGATGATAATTGGTGATTTTGACATACATTTCATACTTCAGTCACTGAAGTTCCATTAATGCTCATATCTGAGATACTACATGTCAAATATTACTGATCTTAATGTTCAGTGGTTGTACCTTTGTCATTCAAACATCTTTAGATTAGTTTCATTACTTCTTGACTGCTGGCAAGGAGAATAGCTTTCGTTTGCGACTGCTACAAATTATAGTCACAAATGCTGGAGGTTAGATATTCTGTATGTGAATAGATCTGATGGAGCTTAGTGCAAATGTACCGAAAAAAGCTAGGTTAGGGGAAATGCCAATGTCACCAAGTACAAATTTGAAAGTTTTACCAAAATTTCAATATTACCTATATCTTTTCAACCAGACAGAATAGACATTCATAATATGCCTGAAATGGTCATATGAATCTGAACACCATTGTGTAAATTTCACTGAAGTCAGTTCAAAGGTCTGATCGCAGAGGTCAGAAGGTCAAATTCTAGATTTCACTACAGCTCGTTTATTACAATTGATACAGGCTTCATTTTCTATATGCCTATAGATCTAATAGAGCTTAGTACAAATCAATCAAAAATTAGGGTAAGATCAAAGGTCAAGGTCGACGAGGGCAAATTCAAAAAAATTAACAAAAACTTATCATATCAACCAGATATGATGTATTTTTTTTGTTTTATATCAGATTTAAATAATTTTTCATGACTGGTGTAGAAGTGGTCAGGTGGTATTCACTAATCTATGGTATTTATTCTATCAGTCAATATCACGATATTGACCGGTCCCAATTTTCTGATAATGACTGTGCTTTATGAATTGTATTTACAATACAGTTGTTTATACTAACTGAATGTGACTATAAAACAAATGAAAGTTCCATAACAATACCTTTTAATATTTTCGACTTTTCATGAAACTGTTGTTTTTTTTAACAGTTAATGTTCACATAAAGTGAGATATAACATAGAAATAACAGATACGCAAAAATTTCAGATGACTGCTGTAAAGAGTAAAAGTACAATCAAAGATGGATTATTTGACTTCTTCATTGTAAAAAGAAAGATACTATAAGTAAAAAACAAGATTGTTACGCGTAGCTATGTCCCCCGCCGACGCAGTAAAGTCGATAAAGTCCAATAACTCATGCAAAATTTTGCGAATCAAAATGGCTGCAGAATATGATCAACTGCATTAGGTTGCAAACAGCCAAGCAAAATTTCAGCAAAATCCCTTTATTGGATTTTGAGGAGATGTGTCGACAAAGTCTTCCTATGTTGTAGTATGCATAAAGTCGATAAAGTCCCATAACTCCCGTAAAATTTGTCCAATCAAAATGTCAGCATTATATGATCAAGTGCATATGGTGGCAAATGTTCACACAAAATTTCAGCATAATCTGTTCAGTGGTTTCCCAGGAGTTGCGCCCACAAAGTGTTCCTAAGCTGTAGCATGCGTTAAGTCGATAAAGTCCCATAACTCCTGTAAATTTGACGAATTAAAATGGCTATGCGATATGATCTTGTACATAAGTTGAATAACAATCCTGTTAAATTAGAATGAATTCGAACTAGCAGTTTCTGAGGAGTTGCGTCCACAAGATTTGCCATTGTATAACAATTTGGAAATAATGAAAGTCCCATAACTCCCACAAAAGTTTAGAAATCAAAATGGCGATGCGATATGATCTAGTACTAATGGTGACTAACAATCCTGTAGAATTTGAATGAATTCTGGCCGGCGGTTTCTGAGGAGTTGCGTCCACAAGATTTGCCATTGCATAACAATGTCGAAATAATCAAAGTCCCATAACTCCAACAAAATTTGACGAATCACAATGGCGATGCGATAAGATCTAGTACTAATGGTGACTAACAATCCCGTAAAATTCGAATGAATTCTGGAAGGAGGTTTCTGAGGAGTTGCGTCCACAAGATTTGCCATTGTAAAACAATGTGGAAATAACCAAAGTCCCATAACTCCCACAAAATTTACCAAATAAAAATGGCGATGCGATATGATCTAGTACTAATTGTGACGAACAATCCTGTAAAATATGAATGAATTCTGGCCAGCGGTTTCAGAGGAGTGTCGTCCACAAGTTTTGCCATTGTATAACAATGTCGAAATAATCAAAGTCCCATAACTCCAACAAACTTGACGAATCAAAATGGCGATATGATATGATCTAGTACTCATGGTCACTAACAATCCTGTAAAATTTGAACGAATTCTGACCAGCGGTTTCTGAGGAATTGCGCCCACAAAAAAAACGTGACACACTGACGCACGGACGCACAGACACACAGACGCACGGACGCATACCATTACCATGTCCCTCCGTCGCGTTGCTGTGGGGGACAAAAATCTCGTATGTTTTATGTGAGTAAATATAAACAAGACATAGTTTCAACTGATGTAAAATGAACTCTTAATGTTCTTCAATAAAATTTACACATTATTTACTTATATAGAGAGAATTATCACGCTATAGACTGCCCTTTGGATAGCGATATGGACTAACATCTGGATAATACCCTCGCCTACGGCTCGGGCATTATCCAGGTGTCAGTCCGTATCGCTATCTCTGGGCAGTCTAAATCTTGTGATAATTCTCTCAATGACTAAATACCGAATTTACTGTGAATTTAATTTCTGCATATGCGCATTTCGACAACTTATGTCTCTTCAGTGCAGATAAAATCTAAACGTTTGGAAGACCATAAACTCAAAGATGTTTAAAAACTGATAGAGAACAAATAACCAATAAGATCTAAATGTAAAGCCAAAATCAGCTAAGGACAGAGCTTTGCATGAGGGAGATACTCCTTAGTTTTCAACAAAATTTACAAAAATTTAGATATTGTAAGTTTCCAAATAGAATCGGCTTTCGGGTCAGCACCGAAGTACTGACTACTGGGCTGGTGAATAGCCTCGGGTACTAACAGTCCACCAGCAGTGGCATCGATCCAGTGGTAACAAATGACTAAATACCGAGGGTTAGGGTTAGGGTTAGGTATAAGTAACTCTTATACAAATATTGATCATATAAAGCTGAAAACCATAATGCAAATTTCATTAAGGTCAGGTCCAAAGTCAAGGTCAAAGGGTAAAAATCTAGATTTTGCATATAGGCTTGAAATTCTATAAGTGGATTGATCTAAAGGAGATCAACACAAATGTCTACTAAACTTAATGTCTACTGTACGTTGTAGCTGTTTGCGAAAATTGTGTTTAATAGACATGGTCTCTACTTGGGGCATAGTGTTTCACAAACACATTTTGTTTTTAAACTTAAATTCATGGTTTCAAAACTAACGCATTATAGCTCAAGGGAAAGGCCCCTTTCATTGGGAAGTAACACTGGTCATTATAAGCAATAATGAAAATGAAATTCTTGAACCAGGAAGTGAGTGTCTGGAATTTAATATTACAAATTTAAAAAATAATATAATTAAAAAATCAGTTGTCAGTGTGATCATGTAATTTATGTATGAAGATAAAGATGTTATTCTTGAGACAAGAATGCATAGTGTATATTTATGATATTTCAATATTAATACAAATCATCCTTGATTTTCATCTCTCTCTCCCAATTTATTTTCAGACCTTTGTTAAAACTAATTTTAATTTTGAGCTCATTTATGGTCTTTTCTTCTTTTTTTTTTTTTTTTTTTTTTTTTTTTTTTTGCATGTTTAACCTTGAATGATGACAAATTTTGCTCAACTGCCTGTTATGTATTTTTCAAACAATTCATGAGAAACTTGGTATTATTTATAATGAAAGTAGAACCTGAATAGATGATAGAGCAGAATTTATTTTTTCGTACAACTACAAAAATACGTTATAACTGGCCATGAAAATAAACACGTGAAAGCAAAATATCTACATTCATAAAATTTGATAGACTATGAATAATTGACTTGGAATAACAAGGTGTTTTTCTCTTTTAAATCAAGAAGGTTTTCAAGAAGAAATATTGGTCTCGTATAAAGAGCAGTAAAAAAAAAGTTCATGTAAATATTCAGTGAAATCCGTCTAAAGAACAAAATACCAAAGTTACTGTAAATTTTGTTTTTGCATATGCGCATTTTTATAGCATATGTCTATTCAGAGTAGACATTATTAAACAATTGGAAGTCAATTTACCGAAATATGTGTAAAAACTGATAGACAATAAATTACCATTAAAATCTGAATATAGATGTCAAAATCAGGTAAGGACAGAGCTATGCAAGAGGGAGATACTTCTTAGTTCCACCAAATTTTCTAAAATTTAGATATTGCAAGTTTCCAAATGAAATCGGTCTTCGAGCCAGCATACTGGGTTGGTGAATACCATCGGGGACTAACAGTCCACCAGCCGAGTCGTTGGGCCAGTGGTAATAATGACAAAATACCGAAGTTACTGTAAATTTTGTATCTGCATAAAAAAATGGCATATAGACAACTTATGTTTTTCAATGCATATAAAATCAAAATAGTAAGAAGTCGATTTCCTGAAATATGTGTAAAATTTGATAGAGAACAAACAACCAATAAGATCTAAATATGAACGCCAAAATCAGCTAAGGACAGAGCTATGCAAGAGCATATTCTAATTGACAAAAAAAAATGCCTTAAAAGCCAGAACTGATATGTAATGAAATACGTGCATGGGTCTTGCTCAAATTATGACAATTTATCTGATGAAGTATGACAATAATCAAAGATGTCTCAATAGTATCTATCAGTTCAAACGGCCATATCTACATCACAGGCATTGACTTGAAAAGCGTAAAGAAAATATAAGCTGTTTAATATTTCTGATGAATACCTATCTTGTAAAATAGTTACCAATTTAAAATGAACGTCAAGTACTATCTACAGTGTCTTTGATGAAGCAGTTAATTAGAGCTGTCAGATGCATTTCAATGAAAATTCGATCTGTGTATACATGTTAACACGCCTTCTGACGTTTATACAACTGCAACAATATAGATGATATGCCAATATCTAAGTTTTTTTTGATAAAATATTATGTGCCAGTGGCGATAGCATAAATTTCAATGTTGGTATTAAAATCAAAAGCATCTAGAGTTCTTACTTTGCAAAATTCATTTTCAAAGCATTATATTTGTTTTAAACATTAAAAAAAAACACTAGTTTTCAGAGTGATCGTGCTAATGCTATCATACCACTATTGATCTTGACCTTTTTGAAGTTGGACCAAAACATCAGGTTTTAATTGCCAAATATCTCTCATAAGTGATCTATGACCCCTATCATCAGTTGATAGTCCGATGTAAGTCATATATTTGTTTGCAAATTTTCACGGGAAAGTAAAACATAGCATGGTAGATCTAACAACATCCCAAATTACTTTCAGTTCTGTGACCCTTGACATCAACCAATCAGAATCCAGTCTTCATGATTTTGAAGACATTAAGCTCTATGATAAAAGCCGAGGATTTCGAATGAATCATCGAAACAAAAAGTAAAGTGAGGTGTCGTTAGATCTACCATGCAGTGACTGTTAGGAACAATTGGTAGATCTAATTTAAATAAGATTGAGTTTATTTTTTGTTTGTTGGTAACCTTACATTCATGGATGATTTAGCGTTTATTTATTTTTTTTCTTTTCAAAATATGTTGTAGTAGAGCAATACATGTTGGTTAAAAATAATACCTTAAAAGATTACTCAAATTTCTTAATTGGTTACACTATAGGAATTAGAAGACCGGTAAGGTCAAACCTTCAAAAGGAGTACGTAATGTTTTAATCCCCCTTGTGAATAAGAAACAACGGGATGGAAAAACCTTTATGTTGTCTAGGAAAACAAACAAAAGAAAGTACTGACATAAAGTTTCTGTGTATTTCAACACTTTATGTCTCTTCACTCTTTAAAACAATGATAAATATTTAGACTAAAAAATTGAAGTAATTGGGACTTTCATGTATCTGTAGAAGTAATGACCCTAATTATAAAAAAATCAGGTTACATCTGCTTTTAGCGTTCATAGCAGTAAAAATTCCAAATCCAATGACAAGCAATCAAATAATATAGAGAAAGAGAAAACTTAGGTATTTTCGAATTCTTGGAAATTTAAGACAGAGGTGAAAATTTCAATTCAAACATAAAATACGCTTAGTCACTTAATATACTTATCAGTATATTGACAAACATTGATGTTTAGATAACCAAAGACGTAACGTTTCTTCAGAAGTAATAAGGACCATTCAAATTAAAAAAAAAAAAACAAGACAGAATATTTTAACTTAAAACTGAAACAGATTCGGCCTTGGTTCTATTCATGCATACTTTTCAATCCACATATTTTGGAAAACAATTAATTCGACACGTAAGTTAGATGACTACTGTTTATTATACAATTTGTGTATTTTTGTATCATAAGAAATACATTTCTGAGGAAAATGATAAAATGATAAACATTTAAATCAAAATAAAACAAAATAATACCTTTGCTATAAAATTATTCTTTACAAAATACAATTTAGACAACAGTTATGTTTTCAGTCTTCTATCAAATCAAAATATGTAGATGACCAAACAGATAGAAGTCTAAGGTGATAAAAACAGAAGTAATTGAAAAAAAGAAACATTACAAATTTGCTTTATGTATTGGATCGCCAATGCATGCAATCTCAACACACAAGAGAGTAATAAATTTCCCCCGAGAGTCTCATTGACATTAAACGAATCACATAAACACAATGAAAGAGATGCTTCTTAATTTAAATAAATGTAAATTCTGGATATTGCAGATTACTAAAGTATTGGTTTTTAATGCCAAAGACAACGTACAGACTACATGGTGACTGTTGGGTTAACTCGAAAGATAACTTATTTATATACACAGGGATTTAAACTCAAAAGACAACAGCTGATATTTTTTAATAAATTTTAGGCTTCCTTGTTTGATACTAATAAACAATCCGGATGAAAGTGTAAAAAATATTCAGGAATGGTAGTAACTGGTGAATAAAAGGATATGGAGTAAATGCACATGAGACAAAGTCTCTGCAAATACATGGTAAAAAACAAGCAAAGGAACAACATCTATTTGTATAGAAAAAAATAATCTCAACAATGTGTCTAAAATATTAGGAGGACCAAAATTTGAAAAAAAACAAACAAAAGCAAAATAAATAAATAAATTAATAAGATAAAATAAAATAAAAGATTCAATGGATAAAAAAACAATATATAGGACATAAAGCCAAGGCAATATCAGCCATATAACTGATACAATTCCCCGTAATATATTTTCTTTGATTTTACAAATTATTGGTTACACTCAATTGCACTGCAGTTTAGCGGTTCGTCAAAGTACACCCATTTTCTGAACAAAAGTTAGTAAGCCGGAACAAACTCAACAATTTATGTAACACTCGATTTCATGGGTTATATCGACAAAAGAACGTGTACATATTCATCTGCTTCTCCATCAGAAAGATGCGTGTCTTTTTTTTTTAAAAATGGCTGACGTGGCTGCGTTTTTATCTTTGTATGTAAATAATTTTTTCCGTGATCTTGGTGTTATTAATGTCAGGAATTTTCTTGTAGAAATTGTTAAATGAATAAGTGAATGATTTCTGTAACTTTGAATGTCTGTTTAATATTGTGGAAGGATTTGTTTTTGGTTAGGTATGAACCTTTTGATTTTCAGGGGTTGGCCTGGAATTTCTACCCGTGTCGTATTTTTTTTCCAAATATACACTATGATAGGAAATTTATGAAGCAAGGCTTTTTTTAAACGAACAGAGTGTTGGCAAGGTTATTTATTTTCAAACCAGGTGCTGGCCTGAAAATTTTTTCTAAAAAAATTCCAAGGCTCCCCCTGAAAATCAAATGGTCCGTGCTTTATTTTGTTACATCTGACATAACTATTTGATTCATATTTCTAAATATATATTTTCGTCTAATATCGAAGACAAGCTTGAATAAGATATAAACAAACGCAAAATTCAGGATACACATCTGAAATATTAATTGAAGATTTACTGCAAGTTTGATAAAAAATATTCAAAATGCAAGTCGTTTGGGAAGAGTATCAGACAACGATTTTATGTACAAACGTTTGGTCGTTTTATGTACTTGAACGTTCGTTCGGTCGTTCGTAAGGTACACGAGATACAAAACCTGAGCACAATTGTCCAGGTGATGGCTAAAAAAATCGACATTGCATTTTTTTAACTATTCGAGGTTTGAAACATTCACTGTGGATTTAGAACTTTCTTTTACTTGCAAAGCTCTGTCTGAATTTTACTATTATTTTGAGATCCTTTCGGTTATTTCGTCCGCCAGACCATCCACCTATACATAATTACCAAGGGGTCGATGTGGGCTATTGACATCACTCAAGGCGTTATTCGTCCGTCTGTTAGATTTTCACATTTTCGTCAACCCCGGAACCAGTGATTCAGAAGAAAATTCAACAAAACTTTACAGGAATGATGTATGGAAGGTTCTTTACAATGAATGCTCATTTTGTTCAGATCCGACAAATACATGACCGCCACTGCAAAACTTGTATATAATATGTGACCGTGTGTTTAATTAATTCGTCTAAAGCAACCGTAGCAAATTCAATTAAACTTCACAGAAATGATGTATGGATGGTCCTTTACAAATATTCTTCATTTCATTCCTATTTGACAAAAACATATACGAGGTCCGAAATTTGAAAATGAACGAATTTCAGTAACGTGTTAATTTGTATTTGTCATCATAATGATTGTATTTATATTTTTATTTTCACCTCATTTTATTTATTTTTAACAATTTCATGTCCTTAAGTGGGCTCTTATTTCGGTTGGAGATTCCGAGAAGATAAGACGTGCTTGTCAAAAATGTAAGTCATTAATTACCTCCCTTTTTTAATTGCTTCTATGAGGAAGAAACATGTTTTTCATAAAGTTCAGTTCCGTTTTCAGAAATTGGTGAACACTGAAGCTAACAATTGGCTCCAATTACAGCTTGACACAATTTCAAGAAGCATAATATTGTCACAGATTATTTTAACTCCTGTTCTACCAAATGAAAGCAAAAAACTTATAGAAGGTCAGACAACAGGGACAGAAAACGGATTGAATTTAGCAAACAATAAATCCAATAGGGTTCTTAGCAATTTTGGGTTTCGAATTCGAATGTGACGATTTCCTATCAAAAAAATAGGCAGGTGAAGAAGGGATCAAGGGATTAGACACATTCCTTTTTGTGAAATTTAAAAAAATATGAATTTTCCTGATTGACAACAACTCGACCGAAACACTTTTATTCTAGGCTGCATCTCCCGGTTAACTCTTAAAAATTTTGACCGGAAAATTTGGAATGGCGAACTTTGATAAATCTTATTTTTACACTTTTTATTGATTGAATTAATTACAGAATCAGGAGACAGTCAAATTTCTTGGTTAAGATTTAGACCCTCTCTGTCCAGCGTAGTACTATTCTTTGACCCTCACAAATGGTCGATAAAAAATTTTGCTTCCAATCAGTTTTCAATTTCTATAATTGCTAAGTTATTCGCAGTCTTGTTCTCTCAGACATGTAACTTTTTGAGTTACAGAAAGTCAACCTAAAAGAAACTTCAAATTATTAATTGTGTTTTGATTGAAGATGTTCAAAAAAGAAAATGAAGTAAATTTTGATAATTTTGAGGAATGCGTTCTTACAAGTCAGGGGTCGCTTGCCCAATATTCTCACAGAAAATCCACAATTTAGTTTTCGTTGAATGTGTAAATTCTCTGACAGAAAATTAGTATTTTCTTTATTCTAGAAAAACATGTCCTTACTGTGAATAAGAAGAAACAAACTTTATTTTTTCTCCTTTTATCATAATTTGTTGGAAAGTTTTTCATAGCTGTCCACAGATTTAAGGTA
>MJUU01017719.1:0-10977 GCA_002080025.1 Modiolus philippinarum | reverse complement strand
CAAATAAGGAGAACTGGTGAGTCTTCAAAAAGCATTAGATTAGTATATTCTATGCATAATGTGACACTGTTTGTATATTGCACTTACACAATAAAATAATTGATGAATAAGTTTACCTGAGACAGTGCCACTCACCTGTGACAATCTCTTTTTTGGAGGTGTTTTTAATGTTTTATGTATTCCTGTATACATGTACATGTAGTCTAAAGGTTTACCTGAGACAATATCACTCACCTGTGACAATCTTTATTTATTGGAGTTGTTTTTAATGTTTGTATTTATTCCTTTATACATGTACATGTAGTCTAAATCTCAAAATTGATTGCAGGAAAAATGTTAAATATAACATGCATAGCAAATTATATATGCCTTTATAAATTTTAGGGAAAAATTCATATTAAAAAGGGTATATTATTTGTAAATAGTTTCATCCATGGATAGAGATATAGTTTAACCATGGATATAGATAATTACTATGACAAATGTTGACAACACCATTTTTCTGTAATTGTGAAGATAATTAAAATACATGTATTTGTAAAAAAAAATTTCTTGAAAAGTTGACAATCCGAGTGAAATTGAAGAAACCATAATTTTTTCCATTGCATTTTTAATGTTTTCATTTTGCTTTATTTATTTGATGCCTTATTAGTATTATCCGGACCTTTTGATCATGGTTTTGTGACATTATTGAAAATAAAATGCTTTATTTTATAACATAAATACTAAATATAAATGTATTAAATGATGATTTTACATAATTGTAGAAATGGAACACAATTCTAGCAAAATAAGCCAAGAATATAGTTAAAAACAGACAAGATAAATAACAAAAAAATAGATAAAAAAAAGAAAATTTTTCAAATGGTGAGAAATTTCCATTTTCTTTACAAAATTAAGAATATCGCGAACATGTCGAGAAATTTCTAGACAAAATTTAGAACATCGAGAATATGTCGGGAAATTTCAGATATAATGCATAATGTTAAGAATGTCGAGAATTTTTTCAAGAATTTTTCATGCATATTTAGACTGTCAAGAATGTGTCGAGAAATTTTAAGAATGTGTCGAGAAATTTTAAGACAAAATTAATACAATTAAGAATTTGTCGAGAAATTTCAGTCATACTGGAGAATGTTAAGAATGTCGAGAATTTTATCAAGAATTTTTCATGCAAATTCAGACTGTCGAGAACGTGTCGAATCATTTTAAGACAAAACTAATACAATTAAGAATTTGTCGAGAAAAATTAGGCACTACATCAGACATTAAAGAACGTCGAGTAATTTTTCAAATTCAGACGAAAATTGGTAAATTCAGACAATTTGACTTTTGTAGTGAATGTACCAACTACAGTAACCTATTTATGGAACACAACTGCAGTAAATTACCAAAAGAACAAAAGACATGAAGAACAACAATAAAAGCGTTGCTCCTTTGCTTGTTTTTACAATATATTTGTAGAGACCTTGTCTCATGTGTATTTACTCCATATCCTTTTATTCACCATATTAATTGTATGTACATCAGTAAGTCTTAAGACATTGCAGAAACATCAGAACTGAAGATGTCAAAAAAAATTCCAAACATAGTATTAAAAATATTCAAACTTACATTTATCATTTTTATGCCCCATCTACGAATGTGGAAGGGGCATATACAATGTAGTGTTACCCTTGTCCGTCGGTACGTCGGTTAATTTTTGCGTTAAGGTACATTTCTGGGAAACTGTAAGGTATAGAATATTGATAGTAGGTCAGTAGGTAGATCTTTTATAGTACTACATAGATCACTTGGCAGTTTTACTGTTTGCTTCAGTGACTTTCGTATCAGTTTTGCGTTTAAGTCCATTTCTCAACAACCACGCATTATAGGACAATGATGTTTCATTAAAATAATTGCCTTGATGAGTACTACCCAAATCAATGACAATTAGGTGCCTTTTATCTACATTTTACGCTTCAGTGACTTTGGTTAAGTTTTGCGTTAAAGTCAATTTCTCAACAACTGCGCATTATAGGACAATGATATTTCATCAAAATAATTGCCTTGATAAGTACTTCTCAAATCATTGACAATTAGGTGTCTTTGACCGAAATTTTACGCTCCAGTGACTTTGCTTAAGTTTTGCGCTAAAGACCATTTCTCAACAACTCTGCATTATCAAAAAATGATGTTTCATCAAAATAATTGCCTTGACGAGTTTTCAACCCAAATCATTGACAATTAGGTGTCTTTTACCTACATTTTACGCTTCATTTACTTTGGCTTACTTTTACATTGAAGTCTGTTTTTCAACGACTATGTATTGTAGCATCATGATATTTTGCTGAAACATTCATCTATTGAAGAACTACCCTTTTCACTAACAATTGGGTGTCAATTACCTACATTTTATGCATAAATGACTTCGGTCAAATTATGAGTTCAGGTTTTGCGATAAATTTATTGGCGGGGCATTCGTGGCTTACAGACACATTTTCTAGTTTATAACTGATATGACTGAGAAAAGATAATCTTACTTGTCACACACCAAACATTTAGAAAGTATATGTACATCAGCTTTATGACCTACAGAGTCAACATAGCATTACAGACAACAACAAAAACTGTCATGAAATAATAACACACATCGTTTATACATGTATCAAGATTATAAAATCATTCGTGACCTAACCTTGCCATCAAACATGTCAAATAGGAGGGGAAAGTGTTGTGATAGTAATTATATTAAGTATATAAACTTCATTATACCCATTTTTAGCTCACCAGTCCAGAAAGGTCAGTGTGAGCTATTGCCTTAACTTGGCCTCTGTCTGTCCGTTAGCTTTTCTCCTCTTGCTCATTTTGTTCATATCCGGCAAAAACATGGCCACCGGCATAGAACTTATGTTTAACATTGGTCCTTCTGGGGAAAATCACATTTTCATCTTCTCTAAAACCACTGACAGTGGCAGATCCAAACTTTGTGCTAAAGGGGCCCGACCCAAATTTTTTCCAAAAATGGGGGATAATCCGCCACTGACTAAGGTCAATTTAACCAACTTTACGTACAGGAATTATGTATATTTATGAATATTCTTACAATGTTTATGAAGATTGCTCATTTCTTTCCAATTTGACAAAAAAACAAACGCACATGGCCACCAGTGCAGAACATACTTTAACATTGGACCTTAGAGATACTACAGTAAATCACATTTTCATCTTGTCCTTTGAGTACATCGGCAAACAAATACCGAAGCAAGAACGAGGAAAGGGGAAATTCTAAAATCATAAATCCAAAATCACGACAATTCACAGCAACACGAATTCAGACAGTATGACAAAGACAAAACAAATAAATAAAAATGAACAAGAACGATTCAAACTAAAACACTAGCAGTGTGAACCCCTATAAAAACTGAGGTATCATCAGGTGCTCCGGAAGGGTAAGCATGATCTGCCCCACGCATTGAAACGACAGCAGCGAATTCAACCACACTTTACAGTAGTGGCAAAAAAAAACACATTTTTCAGCCGCCAGCATTTAATTTTAGTTTAACATAGCGTCCTTTTCATCAACTGCTCTGAAACTATTGAAGCAAATTTAACTTAACTATATATCATGTATATTGGAAAGATGTATGGAAGGTAATTTACAAAGATGACTCATTTTAATTGTATCTGTCAAAAAACATGGGTACCAGTACAGTCAAGAGCATAACTAAACATGAGACCATATTGGAAAAAACATCATTTTTGGTCATCAACATTTGTATGGTCTAGAAGAATTTACAGGCCCTGTAAGCTTCTACAGTACAGCCAGAAACTTACTGTGATAAATAACTGTTATAGACCTATCACTCTGCTCAGTGAAATGTGTATATTTGATTTCCTATTTGAAACATCAGCACGTTTTCTTTTATTTCTATACCCCGCCACTAGAAGTGGCGATGTATTATGTGATACCCTCAGTCGTGTGTTAGTCCATCCGACTGTCTGTCCGTCCGTCCCCAAAAGGTTTCCGACTGATAACTTGTGAATGATGTATCACAGGGTCTTCAAACTTGGTATGGAAGTTGTTTACTACAAAATTCAGGTCAAGTACGATATTGGTTTCAGAGGTCTAAGGGGTTCAGGAGTTATGCCCCTTGAAACTTTGAAATTTTGCAAATCTTAGGGTTTCCTACTCACATGACTCATAACTTGGGAATGAAATAACATACTGTCTTCAAACTTGGAAATTAAATTGTTTACCACAAAACACAGGCCAAGTATAATTTTGGGTTAAGTGGTACACATAGGAGTGATGACCCTTTAAACTTAAACATTTTGAATTCATATCTGGGCAAGATTATCATCTAAACTTGTATTTGCA
The DNA here is from genome assembly GCA_002080025.1 of Modiolus philippinarum. NCBI lineage: Eukaryota > Metazoa > Mollusca > Bivalvia > Mytilida > Modiolidae > Modiolus > Modiolus philippinarum. The sequence goes on along the minus strand of MJUU01017719.1, from coordinate 6,617 downwards.
TGCACCTCTGTTGATATATGTGATCAAGGAAAAATAAGGCTTTTGTGACCATGTGCAATAATGAGGCAAACTTAGTGTACATAATTGTTGATTATCTATGTTCACTTCCCCTCAGTTATCAACATGTCACATTTAGTTTTTGCAAGCAGTTATATTAGTTAAGCCTGTACAAGTAGTCTTAGCCACTTTGTATTTGATATAAAGATTTCTATTGAGGATTACATGTATTGACATGCCTGCATGACCCTTACCCCTCTTAGCCCTCCATGGTCGTGCACATCAACTTTTTTTTGCCATCAAGTACATTTAGTCCGTGCGCAATTAAGATCATAATAAAATTCCTAGATTCTGATCCATTTTTGTCAAAATTTGGGTTGGATGGGCAAATTTTTATTATGTATTTTTTATCAGATTTTGTGGAAAATGCTGCAAATGTTTATCATTTTAAAAGAAATTTACCCAAAATCAAAATAAAATTTTTTGAGACGGTTGAAAAATGGGGGTGAGTCAGGATAAGAATCTAGGATATTTTTTATTATGGCCTTAAAACTTACATGTAGGTTTTGCTATCATCATGGCTGCTGTGAAAGATCAATGTGGAAGGGCGGGGGGTTACACGCTATGGGGAAATGGGGGAAAAAAATGTCAAAATATACAGATTAAAAGTGTTCAAGATGCTTGAGGAGGGCTACACATACATGTAGTGTGTCAACAGTTTAATTATTTCATATTAACACTCTTTATACTACAATTTCACCATACCCTATCATTTTATCAAATTAAAAAAATCCAAAATTTTATTATCGCCTATATAGATATACACTATATTAAAAATTATTAGAAAATAATCTTTGCTAAATTCAGAAGTTTCTCCCGGAAAAACAAGTTCAGTGAAGTAAAAATATGAAGAGCATTTTTTAAATTATTAACTTAATGCTCACAAAAAAAAATCAGAAAAAAAAATCTGCTGTTTTGTTTTAGTACCCCGGATTACGTTACGTTAACATCCAGGCATAATAATAAAAACAGAATCGTGCATATTGTACAACCAATGGCCTTTTACAACACCACCGAACTAATATCTAGTTTTATAAAATATGGACTGAATTTAAAAGGCGGACAGAAGTTTTAGAAATCTTTATGATATCGGCTATTCGACAAACGTTAAATTCGTTCATTGAACAAACGTAGACATCTGAACTTTTGGATTTTATATTTCTGTTACTATAAATAGATCTATTAGTGTCGCGTGATCAACATACCTGACAACCTTTCTAAATATTGTGAAAATAAAAGTAGGGAAGTCATGGTTTATAAATATGCAGTGAGTTGTTTTGAATAAGAAATTATAAATGATAGGGAGATTCTAGAATGCATACTGTAAATACATATAGCATTTCATATTAAAGTATGTGGATCAACCTTAACTACCCTGCGTTTAAGCATATTTCAGGGTTGACAAGTTTAAACTCAGTCTATAAAAATGACAAATGCAATTTACATTTTTGAAAATTTTACTTTATCACATTCTTTCGAAGGAGTTTTATATTCGCAAAACACAATTTTAATGAAGTTCAGCATATTTGAGGGTTGAAGAGTTAGATTTTTAGTCTTTGGTTTAACTTGAGTCTATAAAAATGAACAAAACAATTTAATTTTTTTGAAGGAATTTTATATTTGCGAAACACAATTTTAATTAATTTTAGCCTACTTGAGGGTTGAAAAGTCAGATTTTAATTCTGCAGTTTAAACTCAGTTTGTAAAATTGACCAAAACAATTTATTTTTGTTTTTTTTTTTAAATTTCATTCATCATATTCTTTTGAAGGAGTTTTATATTTTATGAAGCACAATTTTAATGAATTTAAGCATACCTTCGGGGTAAAAAATCAGATTTTTGGTCTGCGGTTTAAACTCGATCTTTAAAAATGACAAGAACAATTAAGTTTGTTCGAAAATTTTACTTCATACTGTCCTTTGCAAGGAGATTTTTACTTTGCAAATCACAATTTTGATGAATGTTAGCATTTAAGGGTTGAAAAGTTAGATGTAGAGTCTGTAGATAAAAATTGCCAAAACATTCTTTTTATTTGAAAATTTCATTCATCATATCCTTTTGAAGGATTTTTTTATTATTTTGCGAAACACAATTTTAATGAATGTTAGCATACTTAAGTGTTGAAAAGTGAGATTTAAAGTCTGCTGTTTAAACTCATTCTGTAAAATGAAAATAACAATTTAAATATTTTAGAAATTTTATTCATCATATCCTTTTAAAGGAGTTTTATATTTTGCGAAGCACAATTTTAATGAATTTAAGCATACTTAATAACTAAATACCGAAGTTACTGTGAATTTAAATTCTGGATATGCGCATTTCGACAACTTATGTCTCTTCAGTGCAGATAAAATCTAATCGTTTGGAAGACCATAAACTCAAGGATGTTTAAATACTGATAAAGAACAAAACAAACAAATATGATCTAAATTTAAAGCCAAAATCAGCTAGGGACAGAGCTTTGCATGAGGGAGATACCCCTTAGTTTTCAACAAAATTTACAAAAAATTTAAGATATTGTAAGGTTCCAAATAAATCGGCTTTGGGGTGAGAACCGAAGTACTGACTACTGGGCTGGTGAATACCCTCGGGACTAACAGTCCACCAGCAGAGGCATCGACCCAGTGGCAACAAATAACTAAATACCGAAGTTATTGTGAATTTAAATTCTGCATATGCGCATTTCGACAACTTATGTCTCTTCAGTGCAGATACAATCTAAACGTTTGGAAGACCATAGACTTATGACTAAATACCGAAGTTACTGATAATTTAAATTCTGCATATGCGCATTTCGACAACTTATGTCTCTTCAGTGCAGATGAAATCTAAACGTTTGGAACTTATGTGTTGAAAAGTAAGATTTTTAGCCTGTGGTTTAAATCTTATCTTTAAAAATGACCAAAACAATTCAGTTTTTTTTAGAAAAAAATTACATCGTATAGTTCTTTCAAAGGAGATTTTTTGTTTGTTTTCCGAATCACAATTTTAATGAATTTTAGCATATTTAAGGGTATAAAAGTTAGATGTATAGACTGCGGTATAAACTCAGTCTATAAAAAATGCCAAACAATTCACATTTTTTGAAAATATTATTCATCATATTCTTTCGAATAAGCTTCTTATTTTGATAAACACAATTTTAATCTTTCAAAATGACCGAAACATTTTTTTTTTATTCATACTATCCTTTTAAAAGAGTTTTACATTTACTGAAACACAATTTTAATGAATTTTAGTATATTTAGATTTTGAAAAGAAGGATTTCCGAGTCTTTCATGTATGAATGCGCCAAATCATTTGTTTTTTTTTTTTTTTTTTTTTTTTTTTTTTTTGGGGGGGGGGGTTGATTGATTTTTGTCTTTTTTTTTCTTTTTTTTTTCTTTTGCCATTGTTATTTCGCTGTTGTTTGTATTCCTGTTATTGTCTAACATTGAACGCTAAATCAGTTGTATATATTATTTTAATATTGTTTATTTTCGATGATTGTTCAAATCAGATGTGCTTCCAAATTTCAATGCATTCGAACAAACTGTATTATATACTGTGCATTTTCTACGTACAAGCAGTAAATATAATATAAACCTTAATGTACGGATTTAATATGCCTAAGGTTTTATAATATTTTTTTTTTTGCATATATTTCAATTCTAATTTTTTTTTTGGGGTGATGAAACCAAATTATCATTTCGCAAAATCTATTAACTTGAAAGATGACGTAAGGCTATCAATCAGTCATTTATGCACAGGACCTATCAAACATCCCTCAGTCACGTAATTTACATATTGTATCCGTCAAATACGTGAACTACTTTTCCTATCCGTCAGACTGACGAATTGTTGACCAATCGTCACTGATCGTTGACGGCTAACGGCTCCCTTAGTGATCGCTCTTTAAGTAACAGCTACAGAAGCAAGGACTGTATTAATTTGGTCATTGGTTACATCTTGGAGAATTTGCAGCTTCAGGCGATAATTGGGTCATTTTGGCCTACAATTTATACTTGACTGAAGTTCAATTAATGTTCATATCTGAGATACTACATGTTACATATTCATGATCTTAATGTATAGTGGATGTACCTTCGGCATTCATACATCTTTCGTTTGTGACTGCCATAACTTCTAGTTAAATTGTGAGAGGCTAGATAATCTATATGTAAATTGATCTAATGGAGTTAAGTGCAAATGTACCAAAAATATCTAGGTCAGTCAGGAGAAAGGTTAAGGTCACCAAGTACAAATTTGAAAATTTTAGCAAAATTTTAACATTGCCTTTATCTTTTCAACCAGATAGGATATGACATTCATAATTGGCCTGAATTGGTCAAATGAAGCTGAACAACATTGTTGAAATTTCACTAACGTCAGTTCAAAGGTCATGTCACGGAGGTCAGAAGGTCAAAATCTAGATTTTGCTACAGCTCGTTAATTACAATTGCTACAGGCTTCATATTCTATATGTTTAGATATCTAATAGAACTTAGTACACATCCACCAAAAATCAGGGTAAGATCAAAGATCAAGGTTACAGAAGGCAAATTAAAAAAAAAAACTTTACATTTGCCTATTTTTCAACCAGATGTGACAAGACCTTCATATTAGGCCTTTATATTGATCATATAAAGCTGAACGCCTAAATACAAATTTCATAAAGGTCAGGTCCAAAGTCAAGGTAATATGGTGAAATCTAGATTTTGTTTTTAAGCTTGATATATTATGTGATTCTAATATGAGAAAAATGGAAACCATGACGACCAGCCATATGAAAATCTCCGGTAACAGTATAAGCGACATCACGACAAATTTACGCTGAAACAGACCACGTCATAATATGTTTTGTGCACAAAAACGTTAGTAAATCTTATGAAATGGCTATCATAATCGTGTACACTACAGGTCCGTCCAGATGAATAAATTTCATATTAGAATCGAAATAAGTCACGTTCGCCGATGGTTTGCAGTCGATTTACATATGGGTGTCCAATATTTTTGTTTATTTTACGCTCTGGGTAAAATATTAACGAAAATAATGTCCACCATATGTAAATCTAATGGATCTCTCAGTAAAAATGAAATAAAAGGGACAACATGTCTACTTAACCTTAATGTCTAGTGAACATTGTAATTTTTACCATAAATTTTGTTTAATAGACATGGTTTCTCCTGGGATAGTATTTGACAAACACATCTTGTTTTAATACTTAAATTCATGATTCTGAATTTCATGCATTATAGCTCTAGGGAAAAGACTAACACTGGTCACTATAGGCAATAATAAAAATGAAACCTTGAACCAGGAAGTGGGTGTCTGGAATTTTTGATTACAAATTCAATTATTAATATGACTGAGAAACAAAAGAGTCATTTGTTCTCATGTCATTTATTATGAAGAAAAAGATATTATTCTGGAGACCAGAACCGAAAATTGGCAAATGCTAAATGAATGAATGATATATGAATAATGTAAGTATATAAAACAATCAACCTAGATTTTCATCTCTGTCTCCCCATTTATTTTCAACCCTGTTTTAAAGCTAATTTTGATTTTTTCCTCATGTGTGGTCGTCTTCTTTATTTTTTTAGTATGTTGACCCTTTAATGATAATAACTTTTACTCAACTGTTATTTATTCTCCCAGAATTGGATGATAAATCGGGAATTGTTTATAATGAAAGCAGAACATGAATAGATGATGGAGCAGAAGATTTTTTTTATACAACAAATATATGCTATAACTTGCCATGAAAATAAACATGTGAAAGCAAAATATGTACAATCATAAAAATTGATAGACAATGAACAATTGAAATAGGAGGGTTTTTTTTCTCTTAAATCAAGAAGATTTCAAGAAGAAATACTAGTCTTGTATAAAGAGCTGTAAAAAATCATAACAGAAATAGTGTCAATGAAATGTGTCGACTTCAAAAAATACCTGAAAAGCTAGAACTGATACGAGAAGGACATGTAGCGTGGGTCTTGCTCAAATTATGACAATTGTTCTGATGAAAAATGACAATAATCAATGATGTCTCAATAGTATGTATAAATGGAGAAGGTCACATCTTTTGTTCGGTCTCCTGATAAATATTTAACATAGCAGACATTGACTTGAAAAAGTTAAAGAAGATTTGAACTGTTGGATATTTTTGAAGTACCTATTTTGCAGAGCAGTTACCCAGTTTAAAATGTGGAAGTACTGAATATACATTGTTTTATCAATCAGTTAATTAAAGCTGTAAGATACATTTTCAGTAAGAGTTCTATATGTGAACATGCCTTCCTCTGTTTATACAAGTACAACCAAAAAGAATACAGATAAAATGCATATTTCTGTTATTATAATTCCCCGCTTAGCGAAAGCGGGGGGTAATATAATGCAGTCCATCCGAATGTACCTACGCGCGTAGCGCCGTACTTACGTTTTTGTATGGTGCTCTCGATTACTCGGGAACTATAAGAGATACAAATTTGAAACTTGGTTCCATACTACAGCATGATTTGCACTGGCGCGCTTTGGGTTTGGAATGTCTGTCAAACGCCGTAGGGACAAATCATGG
>MJUU01017717.1:28177-49371 GCA_002080025.1 Modiolus philippinarum | reverse complement strand
AACCAAATTTAGTCACAATAATCCTTGGGTGGTCCCCTTTAAAGTTTGCGATTTAAGACCGTACCTCGTATAAGATGGCTGCCAACAGGGAACATAGTTTAACATAGGACCCTATAGGAAATGCATTCAAAAATCTTCTCCTCTGAAGCCGCTTGAACAATTTTAACCAAAGTTAGTCAAAATAGTCCATGGGTGGCCCCCTTTCAAAGTTTGTGATTTTTTTTACCGTACTTCATCGAAGATGGCCGCCAGCGGAGAACATATTTTAACATAGGACCCTATGGGAAATGCTCTCAAAGATCTTCTCATCTTAAACTGCTTGAACAATTTTAACCAAATTTAGTCGCAATAATCCTTGAGTGGTCCCCTTCAAAATTTGGGATTTTCATGACCGTACATGTACCTCTTACAAGATGGCCGCCAGCGGGGATAGTTTTACATTGGACCATATGGGGAAACATTCAGAGATTTGACCGCAGAAACTACCAGGCCAATTGGAACCAAACTTAACCATAATAGTCCGTGGGAGGTCCCCTATATAAGTTGTTTTTCATGTTTGCCGCCAGCAGGGAACATAGTTGAACATTGGATCCTATGGGAAAACATTCAGAGATCTTCTCATCAGAAATTACTGAGCCAATAGGAACCAAACTTAGCCACAATAGTCCTTGCGCGGTCCCCTACAAAATAAAATTGTTTTAGGTTCGCCGCTTATCCAAGATGGCCGCTAGCGGGGAACATAGTTTAACATTGGATCCTACGGAGAAACATGTTCTATCAGTATGGCTGTCAATGGAATTTGTTTAAGCAACAGATTCCAGGTGAGGGATACAGGCTCTCAAGATACAGGCTCTTGAGAGCCTCTTGATTTTAAACCCCAGCTGCAGTCAGAAATCATAGTTGGTGCTTTTTTGTTCTTTAATTTCACGAATTCTATGAGTTCCCGCTCATTATTTTAGCTTGATCTTTTTATGCATATAGTTTGTTGACCATCGATACTAAAACTGGCGGATCGGACTTGTTCTTGAAGCACGCTCAAGCTTTTTGCTTTTGTACCATGAAATTTACTCACTGACGATATGTATTGGTTGGGCCATTTAAGTGATTAATAATAAACAGCACAACAAAAATATTATCACGAGTGAGGAAAAAGGATTGATGTAGTTTTTTTACGATACTTATTTCATTACGACAACAAATTACATGTGAACTTGCTCCTTATCCTCTCTATGATTAAAATAAATATAGCCTAACATGTTCATGACAATAGATGCAAATAAAAACTGATGAACCTTCTGGATGAATATTACAGTTCAAACCCTCCCTTTTTCACATTGTTGAATTTAGGTACCCGGTGCAATTTGGATACTCCCACGTTTTATATAAGAAGGCTGTAAAGGAATACGGGACTTTCGAGATAAGAACTCTCGTGTAATTGAAGGCGGAAACGATCGCCTTAAATACCAGTGAGATTGCGTGACTGGATTCTTGACTTATTGAAATAAATATATACCACATAAAACAAAATAATATTTAAAAAATTGAAGTGCATATTTTAATTGTTCCTGCATAACAATTCTTTACTTTGACGAAAAACAATTTACCTAAAGCGCTACAACAGTGTTCATTAATTAGTATTCCCTCTCATCGTATTGATTTTTTTTTTTCGTATAGTATCAGAAATTTATTCCGGTTTGAACACGACTCAGAAGTCGCATATTAAATGTTCTTAATCGTGCAGGCATATTGAAGATGTATTGGGAAACAAAAACCGTTTTCTGCACTGGGAGAAGATTCTACTTTTCTCTGGTTGTGGCTTCCTAAGAACACCTGCAGAAAAGAAAGATCACTCGTATGAAAAGGCTACGCTGTGGTCAGAAAATAAACAGTGTTATACGTGGCAATTATTCAATTTTAGTTAAAAGCAACACCGTCCATAAAACTGTGCACTTCGGACTATAAATAAGTCATGAAGGGATGTGGAGTAAAAGCAAATGAGACAAAATCTCCACAAATACGTGGGAAAAACAAGCAATGGAACGCTTTTATTGTTTTTTTTTCATCTTGAAGTCACCATGGGGCCTTTTATTGTTGTTCTTCATCTTGAAGTCAGCATGAGCCGTAGTTTTAAATACATTTTAGTTTTAAAAATACTATCAAGGACTTATAATGAGATTATACGTCCACGATACTATATATTAATTTTCAATTGTAAATTAGACCTGCTTTTACGGAGTTACAATTATTTTAGATATCCAGCTCGTGGCATATCGGTTATCTTATGTATTACAAAATATTTTGTCAATCTAACCTTTCGCGAACAATCATATGAAAAAGTTACGATCATCATTCAAATAACTAAATACCGAAGTTGCTGTGAATTTATTTTCTGCATATTCACATTTCGACAACTTATGTCTCTTCAGTGCAGATAAAATCTAAACGTTTGGAAGACCATAAACTCAAATATGGTAAAACAACTGATAGAGAACAAATACCCAATATGATCTAAATGAAAAGCCAAAATTAGCTAAGGACAGAGCTTTGCGTAAGGGAGATACTCCTTAGTTTTCAACAAAATTTACAAAAATTTAGATATTGCAAGATTAGAAATAAAATCGGCTTACGGGTCAGCACCGAAGTACTGACTACTGGGCTGGTGAATACCCTCGGGGACTTACAGTCCACCAGCAGCGGCATCGATCCAGTGGTAACAAATAACTAAAATAAATAAAATAAAATTCTAAAGTTACGATTATCATTGAATTTTTTTGTATTCCTATTTTCTCTTACCTCGTCAAATTTTCGTTTCTTGCAAATATACTTTCCCAAATGGTTGGCTTAAAAACATTTTACTTGGCATAAAACAGTTATAATAATGAACTGTTAATAGGGGTTAATTGGCTTTATAAAATTTAACCGAAGTGTCGTCCGCCATGTTGGGATGATGGTAACTGAAGTTACGATCATCACGTTGACGCCAGTGGTTCTAGTAAAAAATGAAAATCAGACCAAAGTTTGATTTCCACAAGAATAACAGATCAATGTTAAGTTCAGTCGGACGTTATATTGAAAGAGTATAAAGTATATAAGTAACAAAAGTTAAAATTATATTGAATTAACTATAAAATTATAACTTATTCACAAAACGTAAATAACAGTAATGTTCAAATTTAATGTTATGTTGGAATAAGTATAAATGTACATAAATGCTCGTTAGCTTATGTCATTTCCCAACCCTAACACCTCCCCCAACATTTAAATATCTGAATTATTATGATGAAGGTTTTACAGCAGACATGAAATGTTCGCATTCAAAAGTTCTCATTTTCAAGTCTATTGCATATTAGACAATAAATTTAGTTATGCTGTACACGTGTTTCAATGAGTAACCTCTCATATATTACAAAAACCATGATTTGATGTAATAAAAGATTGGAAAATTGAAAACATTAAAGGGTAGACGGAGAACATACAAGTACATGGTTTACAGAAATACCGAAATCAACATATTTGTTGTAGGAGAGTTTTTGTTAAAGAGTTATAAAAAGATCGTCATTACAGAAAAAAAATGTGTCGACAAACGCTATATTTCCAAACAAATAGAGCAGAATCGTATAAATTTATTGCTTCGACCTACCCTTCAAACTTTATCTGTTCTAATGAATATATTGAACTATTTGTTTCTGTACTGATAAAGCTGAAAATCAATCAATCATTTAAATCAAGACATCTAGAAGACGAGATGTCAAAAAGCAAGAAGAGTGCTTTAAAAAGTAAATCCATATGCAGTAAACAGAAAGACTCAAAGTACAAACGACTTTAGTGGCATCAAATGTCTCGATTTTGATTTTTTTTACTTAACAATAGTCAGTACATAACGTCTTTGTTTGATACTACTATCTAGGGGACATAGGTCACCAGCATAGCCATGACCAAATTTGCAAAATATGCAATAACAAAATGACGTCCCTTTGAAATACCTTTAGCTATCAAGATGTTTCTTGCTTGAAATATTTTAGACGGAAGATTTATCCAGGACTTATATTTCATACAAGTATATCGTAGTTATTCATTACATCATATGCTGTATTTTTAAAACACAAAATTAGATTCGTAAGCCACTTTATTTGTTAAAATTGACCAACTCAACTCACCTGCCCATAAAAAAATTCCTCAAAATCTGTAACTCATTTTAAATTTTTCATACTTTTTTTTTATTATTTTTCGTATAAATGATCTTCGATCTTTGATTCAGGTTTTCGTTCGCGTGGTATTATTTTAATGATTTCACTGGATTTGTCATCTGATTGACACGTAGAAATAATTGCTACCCAAATGCCTCAGAATAATTAAAAGCATGACTGAAACATCTGTATCTAAAAATGTATTAAAGGACATTGCCTTGGTTTTAATTGAACATTTAGATCTGAGAAATACATTAAAGGACATTGCCATGGTTGTAAAGGTTACAGACATACACGTGTTGTTTCTATTTGTGTAATTAACAATGAAGGGATATGGAGTAAATCCAAATGAGACAAAGTCTCTACAAATACATGGTCATTAAGGTAGGGGTGAGTTCAATTTTTTTCACTCGAGATAGTAAACTTTTGGTATTCAACATGCGATCTTAAGTGAGCATGTTAAAATCTAAATTTTACCATCAAGAAGGCAGGAACACGTTTAACTTGCGACATAGCTGAATGAGAATTTTTTTTCTCCAATGACGTGTGTAAAATGCGAAAAATCTAAATTCTAATATGACTCTCTTCTTTCGCGTTGGAAACAAAGCTATGTTCTAATTCCAACAATATTTTTTAGCACATGCGTATATTTTTTACAAAAGGACATTCGTTATGTACAATTTCACATTTTATTCATTCAATATTCATTTTATTTTGTGTAAATAAAATTATAAATAATGAGTCACCAAAAAATCCACATCAAATAATGACAGTAATAGAAATTTACAACAGTTACAAAATTTAAGACTCGGAACTGAAATTGACATAACCGTAACCTAGCAACGAATGTGCTGTTGTTATGAAATCTTATCTTTGTTGCATATCATGCTCTACGATTCAACTATAAAAAATTCAATTTTTAACGTTAATAAAATTATAAATATGAGTTTTATTCTTTTTTTTGTCTTCAAAAATAACATAACTAAGCAGTCATATTAAATCAGAAATGCAACCAGGTCACACTTAGCCTATACCCGCTTCGATTTTAAAATATCCGTATTTTATGTTTTATAACCGATTATTTGTATCGATTCATAAGCTTATGATCCACTTGTATTAATAAAACAATGAATATAGATTTTCTGTGTCCATTTATGTGTGTTTGTATGCAGTTTCCCGACATATTTCAATTCTAGTGCAAAACCCAATATTGCTCTCTTAGAGCCGCTTCGAATGTTCAAAACTCTTGTTAAATATATTAGAATCGAAATAGATTATTGCAATTGAGCTCTATGCGAATTAGAACATGGGCAGACCTTATATTTGTCTTCATTTTATACCTCGCTATCGCTCGGTATAAAATATAGACAAATATAAGGTCTGCCCATGTTCTAATTCGCATAGAGCCCGCCTGCAATAATCTATTTCTTAAATAGCGGAAAATCTCAAGGAAATTCAATCAACGACCGTTTGTTAAAAAGTCGCGTGTACATTTTACCAACTGCTGAGAATAGGAGAAAAATATCATTGTTCGGGATAAACAAAGATTATGTTAAACCTACCTAGAGTTTGAATTTAAGTTTTATATAATATACATATATATTTTTTCTTTAAGCATGCCAGTGCTACTTATTCCTATCATCACATTTTCATAAACAATTAAAAGTTTTGTAGTCTATATATCGGTCTTGTTGGAATATAAATACCGATCAGAAATAAATTAAGTTTCTGCATTTGGTAACTTCGACAATTTATATCTCCTCTGTGCAGATAAAATCATATCATTTGGAAAACCAGAAACCAAAGTTTGTTTAATCTGATAAGGGACAAAAAACGAAACAAATCTTAACGAAAAGCGAAAATCAGTAAACGACACAGTTATGCACAAAAATTCCAAATAAAATCTTCGGCGGTATCGGGTCATGCAATGGATTTTTTAAAAAGAAAATAAAAATAGATATACTAGTACATTTCGACGGGAGCTGAATTTTAATTTTTAAAGTCTATACCATTTAGGGCTTGCTATATGATGTTTGGTTCCTCACTGTGTTGAAGACCGTACGGTGACCCCTAGATGCTTTGTTTTGGGTCATTTTAACCTGGATATGGGATGTTGTCTCCCTGACATTTACCCCATTTCATTTCTTTTTCATAATTCGTCATCTTGCACTCTTGTTTGCGTTATGCTGCATTATCCACAACTCCTCTTAAAATGCTTTTGGTTCTTTTTATCAAACTTTAACGATCATTTTATGATTTCAATCTGAGACCCGATTTATTTCCATATTATTTCATTCTAATGCTGCCTATGAGACATGTGTACAGCATATCGAAATTTACTGTTTTAATGCAACTTTGGTATTTTTTTTTTTTTTGCATTTTGAACAATTGGGCCGATGCCACTGCTAGTGAACCAGAGGTCTCCGAGGGTATTCACCAGCCTAATAGTCATACTTGTCCGACATATTACCTTGCGTTTTATACAAATTTCCTGCTTCTATCAAAATTCTAATCACTTAAAAATACTGAGGCTTCATTCCATGTATGGCACTCGGCAGATGTCCTTTGTACGCGATTTGGCGTTCTATTTCCATAATTTGGTAATGAGCACTTCTTTTTCGACCACTTTTTTATTAGGGCTTTCCATATTATTTGATTCTTATATAGCTGCTGATCAGACTTTACTCCGTGAAACACGTGTACAGCATAACGAATTTTACTGTTTTTATCCAACTTTGCTATTTTTTGCATTTATCAATTAACAACTGATACATTTTCTATCTTGATTATGTTATGCACGTGTTGACTTCTCTCTTGTTGGTACTCTAATATGACATTGTGAATTCAAGCAAAATAATTAGAAAAAAATTTCATTTGCAATTATGACCACCTGAGACATATTCGACAGTTCCCGCAAATACCGGCACTAGCAAATACCAGCAGTAGAGTTAAACCGATTTATAAACATATATATAAATAGTTCGGTATATTAAATGTTGTCTCGTTGCCCCGATCGTCCCTTCAACATTTTTTTCCCGTCCTGATATAGCAGACCAGATATTACAATAAGTTTAAAAACAAGAAGTAACAACAAATATAGCAATGTACAGAGCTTCGCTCTAGAGAGATACTGTTTAGTTTCGTCAAATTTCTACATTTTTAATTTCATTACTTAAAAAAAAAACAACATTTATTTGCCAAAACCGAGGTACATAACGTCAGGGTGATAAAATTATTGTGGAACAATGTTCACCAGGTAACAATTATCGAACATGCAAATTCATCCAATTTTTACTTACCGGTTCTCGCTTACTTTTAAACACCATCAAATGAATGTTAAAATTAGCCAGATGTTATCGCTTTAACTATTTTTGACTAGAGTTATATATCATACAAGGATATCAATAGTTTTCTTTGTTCATCATTTACTTCATATGTTGTTATGTGACAAATATCAAATTAGATTTACCGGTTGCATTATTTGTTAAAATTGAGCAATTCAACTCACATGTATCTGTCCATTAAAATGCCTCAATAACTTCTTTGAAATGAAGGAATATGGAGTCCATGTACATGAGACAAAGCCTCTACAAATATATGATTAAACAAAGCAATGGTACAACTCTTAAGTTATTGTCCTTCATGATGTCTTCAACAACAACATATGCTCATACCTCATAGTAAGTTAGTAAGTGCATGTATGAACCGAACCGTCAGTTAAAAACGAATAATCCAAGGACAATGGCAACATCGGAAACAACAAAGAAGAGAGAAAAAGCATGAGCACGGCACAGAAAAGGAGGATGAAGACACATTATGTATTCCGGTATATACATGAAATCATTATTCTAAACTCCTCACAGGAAGGGATCTTGGTGGAAGCTGTATACTGAGGGTACATAACTTACTTTGTCAGTTGGTGATGGGTCTGGAGCTGGCATGTCAGTTAACTGCTAGTAGTCTCTTGTGATTTCATGTTTTTGTCCGTATATTTAGTTGTTTCAGTTTCATTTTTCACAATTAACTCAGTCCTGTTGCCAACTGAATTTTACTGTTGTTACGATTGTTTTTTGATTTATCACATTGGCTGTAGGGGGAAGGTTTGGATCCAATAAAACTAGTTTAACCCCGCCGCAGCAGGTTTGCGCCTGTCCTAAGTCCGGAATTTATTAAGCCTTTGTGTGTCTTGTCCTTTCTCTAATTAGTTTACTTTATGTCTATAGGAGTCTAGGATGATGTTTATTTCGCTGGACTTGATTGCTCTTTGTTCAGGGGCCGACTCCGACCTGCCGTTGGGTGTGGGGTTTTCTCACCGTTCATTGAAGATCTTATGGTGGCTTTGAGTCGTTATTACTCCCCTTTGGGTCGTTGTCTCTTTGACACATTCCCCGTTTGCCTTCTTTTTTTCTACATATACACACAAAGATGAACATCATGGACACAATAAGAACTAACCTATGCCCTAACATCGGTTTATAGCTCATTTTAATTCTTAAATTAAAAGAATAGGGTAGATTAAAACAACAATCTCGTCAAGAATTATATTTGTAGTTATTTTCCAAATATTTTTCATTTGTAACATCTACGTGTTGAGTTCCGAAAGTCTACTTAAGGCCATCGAAATCATAACCTTGATTGTATACATTGGTTATTCACTTCTTTCTTTGTAATTTTGAAATCTTTTGTTTCAATTTTCGTGTAGAAGTGTTTCAATCTTTAATTCAGGCATTCGTTTGTCTGGTATATTATTATGTTATCACTGGGTGTGTCATCTGACTGACATGTAGAAATAATAGCTTCGAATTGCTAAATGTCTTAGAATAATTAAAAACCAGACTGAAACATCTTTATCTGTATCCGAGAAATGTATTAAAGGACATTGCCTTGGTTGTAAATGTCGCGGATATACATGTGTTATTTCAGGATGTGTGTAAAAATTAGACTATAAGCATACAGAGAGTTCAAATAAAATGATTTAATATATATTGGTTTCTTTTAGCATGCCACAGTGTTACTTATTTGTACCATCACATTATCAGAAATAATTAAGATCTATAGTTGATGTACTGGTCTTCTTTGAATTGAAGAAACTAAGTGAGCACGCTTATATTCCCAACACACCCACATATTGGATAAACCTGAATTATTGAACTCTGAAATAAAATGATCCAGTTACCAAAACCTCAAAAACAAAGCTTAACTGCGGAGCAATGAATATTGTTCTCATAAATTTCCCACAATAAAAATCCAAGTAGCATGCACATCTCTGATAAATGCACAATCATCCTGCGAAAATAACATCATCCATAGAAAATTATGAGAGAAGTCATCAGAACAAATGATGTACCAAAACGAAAAAGTTCAATAATATGTATTTTCTGGAAAAAAGTACCAAAAATCAAAATCCAAGTAGCATGCACATCTTCAATGTCTGACAATATACCTGCAAAATAAAAATTTCCTATCATAAAAACTGTAGGAGAAGTTATCCAGACAAATAATGTACCCTATAAGCAATATTTTACATAAAAATGACGATTGGTATTTTTCTAAAAAAAAAAAAATCAAAATTCAAAATCCAAGTAGCATGCACATCTTCAATATATGTACAATCAACCTGCAAAATAAAAACTTCCTATCTTAAAATTAAGAACAGTAAGAGAATTTATCCTGACTAATTATTACTCTATAGGTATTTTGCATAAAAATGACAAAATAACAAAGATCAATAAATGTGTCTTTTCTGAAAAATTATATATATATATATATATATATATATATATAAATCCAAGTGATCTGCACATCTTCAAAATATGCACAATCACCCTGTAAATTAAAAACTTCCTATCTTAAAAATTGTAGGAGGAGTTATCCGTACAAATAATTACCCTATTATGACCTGTTATGAGCAAATAATTACTCTATTAAGACCTGTTATGAACATTTCTTTTGTTATTCAAGACACTTTTATTCTTGTAAATGCCTTGGACTAACCCATCGCTCTTTTGCCTTTCCTTTGATTCTCTCGATTTCGAAGCACTTTAACTGATAATTTACCTCAAATTATTTACTTACCCCGAATTATTTATAAACCTCATTAATTGTTTTTGCATATTCATTCATTTGTCGTAGGCTTTTCTTAACTTTGACCTGTTATGTTTCACCTAAATTAGATGATGTTTAAGTTTCAAGTGGGAAAAATTTCCCGGTCCAAGGACCGAACCTGCATTACATTTCTGTAATATCAATGTGATCATAATTCGCCGCGGCTACCGTCGCAAGTTAACGGAGATATGTAAGAAAATATATTTCAATTGACAAAAGATTGATAACTCAGGTAATTTTTAAATACAATCTAATCGGTATTTACACAATTATCTGAAATAAGATCAATATAAAAGGAAACTTTTTCGTATGAAGAACAAAAAATAAAGTTATTAACTCATAAATATATATAGCCTAAATAAACTGATTTAAATAAAAATGAGTAGAAGATTCTATTTCAATGGCGGGATGTCAGCATTTAGTTTTAGATATATACTTTCTTCTATTTTTCATATTCGGCGGTTTTTAAGTTCTTGCTTCGTAAGAAAAGGGGTGGTTAAAATGCGCGCTCAGGCATCTTGACCACCCCTTTTCTTATGAAGCACTTTAATTCAATTAATTACTCTGAAACATACTTTAACTATTACATAAACTAAATACTTGTTAGATCTGATAGAGAACAAATTGTAAAAACAGATTTAAACGAAAACCAAAATCAGTTATGGACAGGGTTATGCAAGAGGGCGATATTCCTTGTTTAAAGCAAAATTCAAATATTGCAAATTTCTAAATACAATCGGTCTTCGAGTCAACAACGAAATACTGACTACTGCGTTGGTGGATACCCTTGGGTACAATAAGGCCATCGATCCAATTGTGATAATAATAATAATAATAATAAAAAAACAATGGAAAGATGGTATTGATTTCGTTTCTGCATATGTCTTTTTTCTAAGACCTAGTATCTCCGGCTTGCGAGGAATGACCCCTCCTAGACGGGACTGACCTCGAGGGAACCCCGGGATACAGAAATTTCAATATCCCGAATCTACATTTTGCTTAAAACCTGAGTACTTTTTCCATCTTGCCTAGTTCTGCTTCTAGCTGATTTTGCTTTTCATTCAGATTAGACCCCCCCCCCCCCCCCCCCATGGAACCCCGGGTCTAGTTTTAAGCAAAATGTCCAGATTCAGGATATGGAATTTTTCAAATAAAATCGGTTTTGGGATCCAAATTGAAGTACTGAATGTAGTCCATAACGCTTTAATTAGTTGTATTCAAACTACTGGCTGTCGCTTTAATTAGTCGTATTTATACTACTGGCTGTAGTAGCAAGAAAACATTGTCAGAAGGAATAGATTTATTCAATATTGTTCTAAATATGCCTCAATGCATCATCTTCACATGTTGTTATTTCACAAATATCAAATATAATTTATCGATTGCATTATTTGTTAATATTGACCAATTCAACTTACATGTATCTGTCTATTTAAATGCCTGAAAAACTTAATTAAAAATGAAAGGATATGGAGTAAGTGTATGCGACAGTCTCTACAAATATATGATTAAACAAATTAATGGTACAGCGCTTTAGTAGTTGTTCTTCATGAGGTCATCGACCATGAGCTATGCTTTTTGACAATGAGTCAAAATACAAAAGATATCAAAGTTGCATCAAAAACAGTAAATTTCGTTATGCTATACAAATGTTTCAAGGAGTAACCTCTCATCAGCAGCATTAAAATTAAATAATATGGAAAGCCATAATCCAAAAGTTGTTCGAAAAAGAAGAACTCATTATCAAAAATATCGAAATAGGAAGCCAAATCAAGTACCAAGGACATCTACCGAGTGCCATACACGGAATGAAGCTATAGTATTTTTAAGTGGTTAGAATTTTGAAAAAAAACTGTAAATTTATATAAAACGCAAAGGTAAAATTTTCATATCAGACAAGTCTGACTATTTGGCTGGTGAATACCCTCGGAGACCTCTTGGCTACCAGCAGTGGCATCGGTCCAATGGTTCAAAATACAAAAAATACCGAAGTTGCATCAAAACGGTAAATTTCGTTATGCTGTACACGTGTTTTTAGGAGTAACCTCTCATCAGCAGCTTTAAAATGAAATAATATGGAAAACCATAATCCAAAAGTTGTCCCAAAAAGAAGTAGCTATTATTAAAAATATCGAAATAGGTAGCAAAATCTAGTACCAAGGAGATCTGCCTAGTGCCAAATGTATGTACATGGAAAATGTGTCAAACTGCCTTTGTGACTCTGTAGTACTATCAAATATATTCCCGTTGACCCAATACCCTCGTAGTATCCGAGAAATGGACCTAGTATCAAAACATAAACGGACGTACAGGCATATAAACGTGTGAGCTAATTTACGGACAGAAAAGGGCAAAACTTTATGCCAACCCCACCCCAAGTTCAAAGATGGGGCTAAATGATCAAAATTATATTCTTATCAGTTTTCTCTCGTTTTGAAATTAAACAGAACATGTTCAATCTGTTTGTGTCGAAGATGCAATGTTTAACGCAGTTTACCCCACTTTTAGTTTTGGGGTTATTTTATAGTCACTGTATTCCAGTTAAAAAGTAATTTGTATAATTCTCAATAAATACATGAAATTAAAAATGTTTTAGGGAAAAAAAGGTCAAGGTCATTTTAAATATTAATCTTCTAGCCGACATTTACGTTGGTTTGGCCGGATTTCTTTCCATTATTTTGTATAAAATTCATTATATAATCGAAGAAAACATATCTATACTTAACATCAGAAGAAACGCACCAAATTTTAATGCTGCCCAGCTTCTGTAATATTAACACTTTTTTAATTCCTTATGTATTTTATTAAATTGTAAAGGTCTAAAACAAACTGGTCATTTTTGTCAAAACAAATTTCATTATGAAGCAGCAGCAACAATTTGTATTGAAAGTGTACGAAAACAAAAGTCCAAGAATTGCTTTCCTTAAAATGGCCTTGTGGTAAAGTTTATTGTCCAGTTACCAAAGGAGTTATTCCTGACCATTTCTTACAGTTAGGAGTCCCCAGAGTTAAATTTTCATTATTTGGCGTCATTTTTGCATTTTTTGGTGAAAAAGTGATTTTCTGAGAAATTAAAAATGAGATATCAAAATGTTTTCCTTTTTTCAGAATTTTGTAAGAATGATTACAGCAACAATGTGTAAAAATTTCAATATGTTCTAACATGTATTTGAAGAGATATTTGCTTTTGAATTTTAAGATGCAAAGAAAAACACGGTGGTGGTGCGTTTCTTTTGATGTTCAGTATATTTTATTAATTCGATAAGGTATTTGTTTGCTATCAATCCGAAAAAGTAAAGTATATTCAGTTGGAAAATCACCAATGGCTGATACTCAAATTTTCCACCTGACTGACCTTTGACCCGGATTTGCATGAAACAACATTTCACTTTTTCGACCGACATATCTGGAAACTACTTATTATAAAATGTTTTCCAAAGAGGTATTATAAAGCGCTGTGTTAGGTAGGTGTATTAAAAGTGGAATTTGACACCCATGTCACTCACCTATAACAATGAAAGGATATGGAGTAAATGCACCATCGTCGCTAGCCAAGGGTTACGATCCACTCTTCTTCACCCTTGGTGGATCTAGCAACATTTTTTGAAACACCAGTTTCAAATTATCGCCCTTTGAAGTAAGAGTTTCAGTTTGATTTATTATAAGAACTAAAGATTATTTATGGCATCTAATAATACAACAATTCCAAATATATTTAACTACAGGGAAATAAACCCTCAAAAGTAAAGAAACATTATAAAATCGTACGAATTTTGCAAAATAGAAAAATTATTAAACACCATATTTTAAATTTCATTGTTACGATATATTTTGTAAAATTCGAATTTAAGCAAATTAAATGGTTGGCGCGAAGGTTAACTGCAACCAATCAAAAACGTGCATTTGAGGCAACAGAAATCCAGCTTGATCTACCAAGGGTGAAGAGGAGAGGAGCGGATGTAAATGCAGGTGAGACAAAGTCTCTAAAAATACACGAGTAAACAAGCAATGGTACAACGCTTTGGTATGAGGTCTTCAACAATGAGCTATGCTCATATAGTACTCTGAAAATTCAAGTTGGCAGATTGTGTGATACTTTGGCAGTCAATGATTGCAATCAGTAGTTATTTTTTCTCGCGATCATTAATCAAACAAGTATATGTGATCAATGATTATAAACTATGCAATCCTTGATCACAAGGTCGCATTCCTTGTTCTCAAGAATGTCAACTTTGATCGAAAGGTTGTAATCCTTGACCTAAATGTTGTGATCTTTGATCTCAAAATTGTGATCCTTTATCACAACAGTAGTGTAACTTTTTGGATAATAATTGATAATAAATTCATTCCCTTAAAAAAAAGATTGTTTTTTTTTATTGTTTATATGTTCACTTCTCATTATTAGAAGATAATGACAGGAGTAAAAGTAAATAATTTAGGTTAATTGCAAAATATTTCATTACATTGTATACGCGACAAGGCGATACAAATCTGACAATCTTAACATTTGAATCTAAAAAGAAATAAATAAATGTTGCATAAAATACAATGTTTCAGTGAAAATAAAGAATGAGTGAAAAGGAGTAATGGTAGGTTTACACTGCCGATCAAAGCAACTCTACCGAACTCGATCTATGAAAATTCATAAATATTCATTGATCGGGACACAGATCTTGAATGCTCGGGTTCGGTCTACTAACCAAATCGGGGCGATCTTGCTAACTCTGCTAAACTCGAGCTGTGTTCCCGAATATTTTTGACGTGTCAAAAATATCGTGTAGAGGTCGTGTGCATTATATGTCGAGAACAGGTCGGGAATCAATCGGATTCTGACCGAGGTAGTTGTGAAGAGGTCGAAAAGGGATCGGTCTTGATCGAGTTTCAAAATTTCATCCGATCATGCCGACTTCACTCATTCGCTTCTCGATTTATGCCGAGTCGCATCCAGATCAACTCGATTAGTACTGGATAATTCTCGACTAACACGATTCTTTCTTTTTTCTGTACAAGATCTTCCCGACCATAACCCGATTTTTGCCCGACCTGTATCCGACTTTAACCCGACCACTCAAGACCTTTACTCGATTTAACACGACATCATGCCATCTTTTCACAATAGCAGAACATGAGGCTTTCAAGAGCTTCAGTCCCTCACTAGGGCCTTACTTCAGTTTTTAAAGGATCCACCCGATGGACTCCAGTGACTATTGTGATCAAGTTTGGCTGGTGATCATCTTTAATATGATGAGAATCTGCCGGATACTATATCAAGTGGGCCCCAGCCAATGACTCTTGTTTTCAGTTTTGGCCAATTGGCAAAGTAGTTTCAGAGTAGAAAGTATTTGATTGGATATCTAAGGTGGGTCGAATATTAAATTATGTTCCCCGTTGTGGGCGAACTTGGATTTCATGGATACTATTTTGAAATTGGAACACCCAAGGACTATTTTGACCAATTTTGTCTGCAATTGGTACAGTGAAAATCCTTCTGGTACAATGTTTAACTCCGTCCCCCTTTGGCAGTCATCTTGTATTAGCTGACGATATGACAGACACTATTTTGAAAAGAGACCATCATTTGGCAATCGTAACAAGTTTGGTCTAATTGGCTTAGGAGTTTTAGAGGTAACGTTTAAATGAGTTTTCCCATAAGATCCAATTTAAAGCTACTAGTATATTCCCAGTTGGCGGTTGTATTTGATTAGAAACGGACATGACTTTTTTTCATATTGAACCAATCGAGGTCCATCATAACTCGGCGGCTTCTGGGTAGAATATATTTGAATGCAAAGTTCATGGACAACGGACACAAAATAATGGCGTAAGCTTAATATTGTAGAAAAGAATATTAGACTGTGCAATTAAAGGATGATGTGAAGAGGGCTTAAATTCAATCGACTATAGTTATGCTGACAGAGTTTGAAATTGAAACCAAGATGTAACCAATATACACACCTCAGAAACAGATTCAATAAGTACATGAATTGAAGAATAAACTATTATTTCTTCCGATCGCGAGCAGGTTTGTACTCTTATCATAAGATATGATTCAAGCTAAATTACATCAGAAAAATGCTATTTTGAATATTTGTAACATTTACTAGAACATAAAAAAATCTTTAGATTTGCACCGGGAAAATGTACCCAACGGGCAGCCGTTCGCCATTTTCACTTTCTAAAAAACCGGATTTTTTTTTTTTACAGAAAGCAGGTTTAAATACATGGAAACTACTGTGAATCTAGTTACCACCGATATCATGTGATGATATGTCTTCTGTTTTATGTATCAGATTAGTCCTACATGTAACGACAGAAAAAATGCATATTCGCATTCTGATGCATGTTGAGAATGGCCTGCTAGTATGTTAAAGCAAACATTCATTCCTCTTTAATGATGCCTTTGAAGCATTTGCTATTGCATAACCCAAACTACAAATCTTCTGTGTTAGACCCACCTTCTTATCTACTCTAGATCTATCACAGTTATCATATTTTCTTTGAAGCATCAGCCACATGGTCCGCAAATTTTGCTGCTCTTCTACCACGTTGAACTGTTCCCTGAATTTTCATATTTTACCCCCGTATATACAAACGTACCAACAGGACAAACTCGAGCATACTCGACCATTTCTCGATCTTCTCCCGACCAGGTCTAGTTAATCAAACACAAATCGGGCTATAATCTGGCTCAATCTGACAAGGTCTGGTTGCTCAAATGAGGGTGGGGCACAAGTCGTACGTGAATCGTAAAGAGATCGAGAATGGTCGAGTGTTAGTCTTGTTAAATCGGGTGAAGGTCGAGTGGACGTCATGAGCTAGCTCGATCAATGAATTTTATGACGTTGATCGGGATAAAACAGCATGGTCGAGTTGATCGAGTTGGTCTGATCGACGGTGTAAACCTAGCATTAGGGCCTTTTTTGGCCTGAAAAAAAAATTTGGTTGAATTCACAGAATTTTCTCATTGAAATGATCTATGGGTATGGCTTTTCAGTAAACAGTAACACTTCTCAAATACTGATGTATGATTACTGAGTTTGAGTGTAGAAGAAGGGACAAATTGAAGATTTTGTCGAAAATCACAAATTCGACCAATTTTGACTACTTTTTCTGTACAGAAAATATAGAGCACACGCAAAAACCACAAGAATTATTTATATGAGAGATTCAATTCATTTGATTTTGGCTTTACCTTTAGATCATATTGGTGTTTTGTTCTCTTTTTAAACATCTTTGAATTGATGGTCTTCAAAACATTTAGATTTTATCTGCACTGAAGAGACATAAGTTGTCGAAATGCGCATATGCAGAATTTAAATTCACAGTAACCTCGGTATTAAGTCATTTGTACCAACTAGTTAAATTATCTGATTGGTTCTTGAAAGTACTCGATATTTCCGGTTAGAAAACGGTTAAAAAATCTGCCAAATTCGGTATACTTCTATGAAAATGCTCAAAAGTAGCCTTTTCATGACGTCAGAACTGTACCTATTTTGACGTCATTGGTTCTTACTGTTGTATTTTTTCTGTAAATTGGATGTAAACTTTCAAACGAACACGAAAGAAAATCTCGAGGTGCAACTTAGAAATTAAATGGCATCTTGGGCAAAATCAACCCCTCATCGCACCTTGTCCTTTGGAACCAGATTTGCTTTATTTAACGAGGTGTCACAATGCTCATGTAAAAAAATCTTTGACGTTGTCTGTACATTAAAGCAATATTGTACCTATATACAGAGTATATTTAGTGATATTGTAAACTTTATTACTGTTCTGAAAAATTTAGACATTCTGTCTTATACTTAATATAAATATCGATTTAACACCAAACAGCGGCTCCGCTATATCTAAAATTAATCTAAATAAAATATTAACATAAAAACGAAAAGGAAATAAATTTATCTATGAACAGTAACAGAGACATATAATTAATTGCTTTTATTGGTGTCTGACAGTAATGAGTTATTTAAACCAATTATATTCTAATAAATCCACAAAAAAAAAAAAAAAAAAAAAAAATCATTTCTTTTAAAACCATAATTAAGATTCTAATTGGACATTACTGTAAACATAGGTTTACGACGA
This sequence comes from Modiolus philippinarum, assembly GCA_002080025.1. NCBI lineage: Eukaryota > Metazoa > Mollusca > Bivalvia > Mytilida > Modiolidae > Modiolus > Modiolus philippinarum. Next base: position 30,994 of record MJUU01017717.1, on the reverse strand, counting down.
TGGGTAATGCACATAAAATGCCACTCACGATAGAACACTCTTGATATAAAGAAAACATGGCGGGGAAATGTTACGTAAATTGCATTGTTAAATTCTATATTTAATCAAAGATATTACAACACTTGCAATTCTTGATCACAATGCCTGTGATCCTTGATTGCAATGCCTGTGATCCTTGATCACAACTCCTGTAATCCTTGATCCCTAATCTTATGATCCTTGATCGTATCTCATGCAATCATTGATCACAACACCTGCAATCATTGATCACAACACCTGCAATCAATGATTACAACTTTTGCAATCATTGATCAGAAGTTTTATGATCAACGATCAGTAGTATATAGGAGGTTTTCACCGCGGATTTGTGGTGGTGGATCGTGGTGGATCATCGGAAGTGACGTCACCGGAAGTGACGTAGAGCGGAAGTCACGTGACCGGAAGCGGAAGTCACGTGACCGGAAGTATGACTTAATTAACTTGCGCATGCGCAAGGTAGAGCTGGGATTCCCTAAAAATCTATTTTTAGAACGGGAAAACCACCTAAATACTACTTGGAGTAACCCTTATTTTTTGAGTATTGTTTGCGCATTTTCGTTCCTTTGTAATATCGTACTAGGGTAAATCGAGGTCGCTGAATCGATTAGTACCTGTTTTAAAGCGCTAGCTCCGAGTGTGAACGAGATATCGGCCCTAAACGGCCCTAAATCGGCCTTAATTTGAAATCGTTCTACTATAGGCATATCATATAGGGATTCGATGTACTTTTAGTCATCTAAAGCGATTGGCATAGGTATTTAAGGGTTAAAACGTAGTTGTATGAAGTTATCGGCCCTTCGAAATCAAAGATCGGCCTTATTCGGCCCTAGATCGGCCTTAATCAATACTATTGGTACTATAGGCATATCATATATGGATTCGGGGTAAATGTATAGTTCTAAAGCGATTAGTCAAGGTAGTTAAGGCCTAAAACAACTGTTATGAAGCTATCGGCCCTTTGAAATCAAAGATCGGCCTAAGTCGGCCCTAGATTGGCCTTCATCAATACTATTCGTACTATGGACCTATCATATATGAATTCTATGGATTCGGGGTATGTGTAGGCTTTTCAATCGATTGGTCACACTGTCATCCTGATATCTGTTACCTTTTACAAGTCTCGTTCAGTACGAGATTTTACGTGATTTCATTTCATCTCGATGTTTTGTTGTGTTTGTCACAAACAATTGATGTTATATTTTATTTTTTATTATATTAATATCTTTTAGTTATCAAGTTTTGTTGTTTTTGTGTTCATTTTCATGTTTCAGATCATATTTTTGATGAATGTATCGCAATTTTGTGGCCTTTTTACGGTTTTTGCTGCTGCTGCTGCAGTGCCATATGCGAGGCATAATGGCTGCTGCTGCTGCTGCTGCTGCTGCTGCGGCATATACCAGGTAGAATTGCTGCTGCTGCTGCTGCTGTGTCATATATGACGTATAATTGCTGCTGATGATGCTGCTGCCGCCGCCGCCTCCGCCGCTATAGACTATTATTCCACCACCACCGCCGCCGCCGCCGCTAAACTATCATAATCACAGAACCACCACCGCCGCCGCCGCCGCCATAGACTATTATTCCACCACCACCACCCAGATACCTGAAAACCACCACCACCACCATAAACTATTATTCCACCACCACCACCACCACCACCACTACCCAGATACCTGAAATTTACCACCACCACCACCCTATTACACTAAAATCACCATTTTTATCATTACAATACTATATTTTCCTTTTTTGCTAACACAATACCATGATATCACCATGGTTACTAAGTAAAAATTTAAACTAATGTATCACTTTATGTTGATCTTTAAATATTTATGCTGGTTTTCATTGTTCATGTTTAACATAACATTTCATATTTTGATTGTGTCATTCTTTACAACTTTTTAATGGTTTATTTAAGTTTTGTTTCCATTAGTGTCAATAAGTTTTCGTGTTTTGTTGTAGTTGTGTTCATATTTAACGTTTCATCTTACGTTTTCATGTCAAGTTTGCATTTATTTTCATAATTTGTTGTAATAATGTTGATGTTTCATGATTCATATTGCGTTTTGGTGTTCAAGTTTGTATTTGTTGTTGTGTTTGTCTTCATACTTAACGTTGTATTTCGTATTTTGGTATATTCATGTCAATGTTTGTATGTTTGTTCAATTTTTCTGTTTTCAATGTTCAATCAGTTCGTATTTGGTGTTCACATATATATGTTGTATCATTTACTGTTGATCTTTTACTATTAATGCTTGAATAAATTGTTCAAATTGTTTGTAATATCAATTAGTTTTCATAGTTTGTATAACTTTATGTTGATCTTTTAACATCTATGCTTGTATTTGTTGTTCATATTGTTTCAATATCTATTTGTGTTCATAGTTTATGTCAGATTATGTTGATGTTTCAATGTTTCTGTTCGTATTTGGTGTTTACATTCATTTGTTGTACCATTTAATGTCGATCTTTAACCATTTATGCTTGTATTTGGTGTTCACATTCACAGGTTTTCATAGTTTGTTTTACTTTATGTTGATTTTGTGTTTGTATTTGTTGTTCATTTTGTCGTCAGTATCTATTTGTTTTCATAGTATCACTTCATGTTTATTTCCATTTGTTGTTTACATCCATATGTTGTATCACTTCATGTTGATCTTTAACCATTTATGCTTGTATGTATTGTTCATATTGTCTTCAATATCAATTTATTTTCATAGTTAATGTCAATTTATTGTCATAGCTGACGTTATGTTTATATTTTTTGGTTCACAT
>MJUU01017717.1:1839-25311 GCA_002080025.1 Modiolus philippinarum | reverse complement strand
AATGAATATAGAGTTGTCATAGCAACTTAGGTTAGAGATAAAAGGGAAATAACACGAGAATATTAAAATAATATTCGAAAATAAAATAATAAATATAGAGCAACTTAGGTTAGAGATAAAAGGGAGATAACACGAGAACATTAAAATAATACTAGAAAATAAATAATGAATGAATATAGAGTTGTCATAGCAACTTAGGTTAGAGATAAAAGGGAGATAACTCAAACAAGTTCGAAAATAGAAAGTAACTATGGAGATATAGAAGAAAAATGGTTAGGGTCAGAACAAACACAATATAAATAATATATAATGCATAATGTCTATGGTTAAAGTAGGATAAGTGCAAGGTTAAAGGTTAGGATAAAGACGAGACCAGTGGACATGGACAGAAGTAGGGCGAGACCAAAGTAGAAGACAAAGTAGAAGGCGAGATCTAGGAAAGTACTTTGGATAGAGGCAGGGTGAGGCCAGTGACAACACTATGGACTAGTGAAGTCAAAGCCAAAGGTAAGGCACTCAAGACGAGGCCAAAGGTCAATGACACACTTAGCACCTCGTCTATAACGATTGAAGCGCCCTCTATAGGGGTCAAAGGTCCAATAAGGATTACAGCGCCCTCTATATTAGCACAAAAAGTCCCTCCTGAACTAATTTGCATATTTAGGGAAAATTGAGGGAAAATGAAAATATTTTACAAAGAATGCACTATGGGGTCCTCGGCAAAAAGTGATCTGAGGTAACGCGTTATACTACTACGATCATAACTATTTTTGTGATCCCTAAGTAATCCTTTTGCAGTCAACTTGCTGTGTTGAATATTTAGGCTATTGCCTAATAATAAGTTGAAAATGGTCCTTAACTTCGCTTTACAGCCCATTTAAATTTTTAAATTAAAAAAAAAAAAAAAACAGGGAAGAAAAAATCATTGATTTCGTAAAAAAAAATTTTGCCCTATTTTCAAAATCTTTTTCATTTGTAACATCTACGTTTAGAATTCCAAAAGTCGACTCAAGGCCGTCGAAAACCATACCTTTGATAATATACATTCAATTTGGTTATTCACTGCTTTCTTTGTATTTTTGAGATCTTTTGTTTCAATTTTCGTTTGGATGAGATTCAACCTTTGATTCAGGTTTGTTTTCGTTTGCTGGTATATTATTATGCTATCACTGGGTGTGTCATCTGATTGGCATGTAGAAATAATTGCTTCCTAAATGTCTTAGAATAATTAAAAGCCAGACTAAAACATCTGTTTCTGAGAAATGTATTAAAGGACATTGCCTTGGTTGGAAGGGTCGTGGATATACACGTGTTATTTCAGGACGTGTTCGTAAAAATTAGGGTATAAACATACAAAGAGTTGAAATTAAGTAATTTAATATATATTTGTTTCTTTTAGCATGCCACAGTATTACTTATTTGTGCCATCACATTATCAGAAATAATCAAAATCTGTAGTTTAAATATTGGTCTTGTTTGAATAACAAAATAGCGATTGGAAGTTATTATAAATAAAGTTTCTACATATGGAAATTTCTCAGATTTCTTCCATGGCAATCAAAGAAGAACATTTTGTAGACAATACCAAATATTTGTTAAATCTGATAGAGAACAAATAGCAACAATAGATCAAAACGAAAGCCAAAATTAGCTACGGACAGGGCTATGCAAGAGGGCAATATTCCTAGTCAATAGCAAAATTTTAAAATCGGTCTTCGAGTCAACAACGAGGTACAGACTACTGGGTTGGTGGATTCACTTGGGTACCAACAGTCCAACAAACAGAAGAAACGACCCAATTGTATAAATAATAATACTAAAAAATAATAATAATAACAAAACAATTATAATTAAGTGTTGATTTGGTTTCTGCATATGGCAATTATAAATTTTGTTTTGGATTGACGGTTCAGTTGTCACTTACATGTACTTTGTACAGCATTACGAAATTTACCATTTTTTTTGCAACTTTGGTATTTATTGTATTTTGAAACAATTGGGTCGGTGTCACTTCTCGAGAATCAGAGGTTCCCGAGGGTATTCATTCTATTTATTGTTTTTATCAAAATTCTAAACACTTAAAAATACTAAGGCTTCATTCCGTGTATGGCACTCGGTGGATGTCCTTGATACTGAATTTGGCCTCCTTTTTTGATATTTTTGGTAATTAGTACTTCTTTATTGACTACTTTTGGATTATGGCTTTCCATATTGTTTGATTTTAATGCTGCTGATGAGAGGTTACTCCTTGAAACACGTGTACAGCATAACGAAATTTACCGTTTTTCATGCAACTTTGGTATTTATTATATTTTGAAACCATTTGGCCGACGCCACTGCCGGTGGACCAGAGGTCCCGAGGGTATTCACCAGCCCAATAGTCAGACATGTCTGACATGAAAAAATTACCTTGCATGTAATAGAAATTTATTGTTCCTGTCAAAATGATAAACCCTTAAAAATACTAGGGCTTCATTCCGTGTATGGCACTCGGTGGATGTCCTTGGTACTGAATTTGGCCTCCCATTTTGATATTTTTGGTAATGAGTACTTCTTTATTGATTACTTTGGATTATGGCTTTCCATATTGTTTGATTTAAATGCTGCTGATGAGAGGTTACTCCTTGAAACACGTGTACAGCATAACGAAATTTACCGTTTTTTATGCAACTTTGGTATTTATTGTATTTTGAAACAATTTGGCCGATGCCATTGCTGGTAGACAAGAGGTCCCGAGGGTATTCACCAGCCCAATAATGAGACTTGAAATACCTTGCATTTTATAGAAATTTATTGTTCCTATCTAAATTCTTCACCCTTAAAAATACTTAGGCTTCATTCTGTGTATGGCACTCGGTGGATGTTCTTCGTACTGAATTTGGCCTCCTATTTCGATATTTTTGGTAATGAGTACTTCTTTATTGACTACTTTTGGATTATGGCTTTCCATATTGTTTGATTTTAATGCTCCAGATAAGAGGTTACTCCTTGAAACACGTGTACAGCATAACGAAATTTACTGTATTTTGGAACAGAAAAAGTAAATGACAAAACGTAATTTTGAAAGAAGGGTCAAAGAGTGCTCGCCGCTAAACTGCCGGCTAGCTCAAGGAATCTAGTCTGCTGGTAAAACACTGTCGCACTACGGAAGAAAAATCAAACTCAAAACTCCCCGAAGGGTTTGGTGAAGAGTCTTCATGTATTTCAGTAGACATCGGCAGTATCGGTTGCATTATTTGAAAGTGGACATTTTCAGCTAGATTCACGTCTTCCCGGATTTGACTACCGACTTTGACATTTTCCCGGATTGAATCACCCACAGTGTGACGGGTGCTGTTAACAGAGCAGGACATGCTTACCCTTCCGGAGCACCTGATGTCACTCAGTTTCACTGGAGTTCACACTGTGAGTGCCTTTGTTCTGAATGTTGTGGTTTCTGGTTCCGTGCTTTGTGTCTGTCTGGCGTCATTGTTTTCGTGTCTAACGTCATTGTTTTTGTGTCTAACGTCATTGTTTTCTATGTTCTCGTTTTTGCCCTGTCTTTGGACTTCGATTTTTGTTAATTTCACCCCTTTGTTCCTTCGGTATTCTACTGCTGTTGTTTTGTTAAAATTGACTAATTCAACTTACAGGTATCTGTCCATTAAAATGCCTCAATAACTTAATTAACAATGAAAGGATATGGAGTAAATCCAACTCTGTCTCTACAAATACATAATTAAACAAAGCAGTAATATTTTATATTAAAAAATGACCTATGCTCATACCTCATAGTAAGTTCAAGACGGTACCTAACACCGGTTTGCAGCTCCTTTTAATTCTTAAATTAAAAATACAGGGAAGATAAAAACAACAATCTCATAAAAAATTAAATTTTGCATTATTTACCAAAACATCTCTTTCATTTGTAACATCTACGTTTGGATGTAGACAGGGGCATGGTACTATAGACCATCTTGTACGTTTTGAGACATTCATTAGAAACGACTTCTTAAAACTAGAAAAAGGTGATCTGCTGATCTGATCACAAAGGATACCCCGCCCACAGACAATCCTTGTAGTTGCAGGAATATTCTCACAAAGCTAATTGAAGTTATCATGCGGAACATCCGGAAACTATGTATAAAATTAGATTTTGTCTAAATCAAGGGCAATAACTCTGGAATACTTAATACGATCACGATCAAAACCGAAAATATTAAAATTTTCTCTGAAAGTAAACTCAAAGTTATCATCCGGAAACCATAAAATTTACAGATTTTGCCTACATCAAGGGCAATAACTCTGGAACGCATGATACGATCATTGTCAAAACCGAACTTGAACTGTATTTTATTATTAGTAATCTTGTCCCAAAATATTAAAATTTTATGTCAAAGCAAACTGGTTATCATCCAGAAGCCATAAAATTGACAGATTTTGCCTAAATCAAGGACAATAACTCTGGACTGCAAATTCCGATCACGGTCAAAATCGAACATGACTAGAATTTATGGATAAAAAAATTTGCCCAAAATATTAAAACTTTCTCTCAAAGCAAACTCAAGTTATCATCCGGAAACCGTAAAATTTAAAGATTTTCTGCATCAAGGGCAATAACCTTGATACCCAAAATCCGATCACGGTCAGAATCCATCTTGTCCTGTATTTTATGAATAGAAACATATTCCCAAATTATTAAAACTTTCCTTCAAAGCATACTCAAGTTCGCATTCGGAAACCATAAAATTAAAAGATTTTGCCTAAATACTCAAGGGCAATAATCCTGGAACGCAAAATCCGACCACTGTCAAAATAGATCTTGACCTGTTATAATCCCAAAATATTTAAACTTTCCTTCAAAGTAAATTCAAGTTATCATCCGGAAACCATAAAAATTTACAGATTTTGGCTAAATCAAGGGCAATACCTCTGGAACGCAAATCCGATCACAGTCAAAATCGAACTTGACCTGTATTTTATGAATAGAAACATAATCCCAAAATATTAAAACTTTCCTTCAAAGCAAACTCAAGTTATCATCCGGAAACCATGAAATTTACAGATTTTGGCGAAATCAAGGGCAATAACTCTAGAACGCAAAATCCGATCAGTCAAAATCGAAATTGACCTAACATAATCCGACAATATTTAAGTTTTTCTTCAAAGCAAATTCAAGTTATCATCCGGAAAGCATAGTGTGACGGACGGACGGTCAAGAGGAATCCTATATACCGTTACCCCCACCTTTAATGGCGGGGTATAAAAAGAACATGTTGTGTCTGTCTTTGTAGATATTGAAAAAGCATATGACACAGCATGGAAATATGGAATTTTAAAAGATCTTTTTGATATGGGGTTGAGAGGAAGTTTGCCAATTTGTATTGAAACTTTCTTAAAGACAGAGAATTTAATTTCAGAGCAAACTCTACGCTGTCTGATTCTTTTGAACAGGAAATGGGTGTTCCGCAAGGAAGCATCCTCTCCATTACATTGTTTAGTATTAAAATCAACAGTTTTGCTCAGGTTTTGAAAAATAACATTGATGGGTCACTGTATGTAGATGACTTCCTGATATGATATAGTGGTAAAGACATTAATGATAAAGAAAATCAACTGCAGTTCTGTTTAAACAGAATTGAAAAATGGGGCGGAGAGAACGGTTTTAAGTTCTCAAGCTTTAAAACAGTTGGAATGCATTTCTGTTGTAAACGGAAACTGCACGCAGATCCAGAACTAAAATTGTATAATAACCCCATTACTATTGTAAAAAAAGTCAAATTCCTTGATTTAATCTTTGACAGTAAACTTTCCTTTCTTACCCATATCAAAATGCTAAAGAATAAATGCCTCAAGGCATTAGATATTCTAAAAGTTGTTTCGAGTACCGACTGGGATGCGGATAGCACTTTTTTTATTGAATTTATATCGATCTTTGATTTGATCAAAGTTAGATTACGGATGTTTCGTTTATGGCTCTACTCGTAAATCATACATTAAATTATTAGATACAATTCATCATCAAGTTTCACGTCTGTCCTTAGGCGCGTTCAGAACTTCTCCGGTGGAGAGCCTCTTTGTTGAAGCTAATGAAACATTCCTAGAGGACAGACGTATCAAACTTGGACTACAATACGCCACTAAGCTAAAAGCCTATCCTTCGAATCCTGCTCACAACTGTGTTTTCAGACCACTTCACAAGACAGTATATGATTAACGGCCAAATGTTATTAAATTTTTTGGACTTCGTATCCAACCACACTTCGAATCTGCCAATGTACAGTTGGACGAAATAGCACCAATTCCAACTCCCAAAAAACCTCCATGGCTTAATCAAAAACTAGAATTTCATTTCGAACTACGAAAATATAAAAATTCTGACACTAATCCTCTGGTTATCCAATAGGAGTTTGCAAGAATTAAATCTGAACATCCCGAATACTTACCTATATACACTGATGGATCTAAGGATGGAGACAGGATGGCCTCTGTAGCTGTCTTCGCAGACCGAGCAGCCACTCTCCGACTACCGTCCTCAAGTTCCATATTTACTGCTGAAGCCAACACTAATTACTTAGCACTCAAATGTGTTGCTTCATCGCGAAAAGTAAGTTCTTGATTTTTTTTTCCGATTCTCTCTCATGCCTATTGGCAATCGAAAGACAAAACATCCACTTATTCTGAATGTTGTTGAGTTTTACAAGTCAATTGTTGCTATAGGCAAAGATGTCATTATATTTGAATTCCTAGTGATGTAGGAATCTATGGAAACACAGTTGTTGACCAGAGGGCAAAGGATGCATTAGATGATGAGGTGGCGGATTGTCCAGTGCCGTACACTGACATGAAGCCTTTGATCAGTAAATGTATCCCGAAAGATATGATAAGACAGATGGGACTTGCAAATAAATTGCAAGGAATACAATCAGATGATGGTAAACTCGCTAGTTCCTATGTAAAAAATCGGAAGGAGCAAGTTGTTTTGACAAGATGTCCCACAGGGCATAAACGAACAACCCATGGTTAAAATTTAAATGGTGAAGACTGAGCTGAGTGTATTTCGGGTAATTGTGCTTACACAATACAACATGTTTTACTTGACTGTGTCGATGTTGCCGACACACGTCGCACATTTAATAAAGCTATTTCTCTTTAAAAATTCTTTACAAACGTCGCTAGCGACAAAATTATTCATTTTTTTTTTAAAGCTGTTAATTTATGGAGGGGTATTTCCGCCACCTGAGAAATTCTATGCTGTAAATTTTATCTTCTCTTTTTATTGTTTTCACTTTCCTTATCCATAGATCTGCATTTTCTATATTCTATATTGTAGATTCTATGATATTATTTTATCATATTTTATATTCTTTCTTTCAATGTTCCTATTTCTTTCGTACTTCTGCAGTTTTTATATTTTATATTATTGTTTCTTAAAACTCAATTTGTTATATTTTATGTTCTTTCTTTAAATGTTCCCATTTCTATGCTTTGTTCATTAAGTTCTAAATTCTTCTTTCACGACATTATATCTACCGTGTTAATTTCGAAAAAAATGATGTTTTATAATTTGAAAGAGAAGTGTTCAAAGTAAGTATTCATTGTGCAACATTCTTTCGTTTATATTAACTTTTGTCATTGTATTTTCATGCAATTTTTGATTTTATGTGCCTAAAATAAACGTGGCGGAAAAAACGCGTATGATTGAATTATGACAACAGATGGCGCGAGTGTTTCTGTGACAGCTTTTCATCCACCAGCAGATTCGTCCACGAACGGGACTTCATAGGGACATCATATATATTATTATGCATTCAAAGAAAATTTTTAATATTATGCAAGAAAATGACATTTTTAAGACGGTGAAATAAAAAAAGCCTTTCCGTTTAATTGAGAGTGAAGCGGGGGAAACTTATAGGGGATCGTTCATGATTGGAAGCGTTAATAGACTTTACCGAAAACACTGCTTAGCCCCAAATACAGGTGTGACGCGGGAAACACTGAAAAAAAACATCTTGGATAGGGGAATAGAGTTTTTAAGAGTCTTTGTTAAATCCCCCCCCCTCGTGGAACGGGAAAGTTGAGAAAAAATTGTGGAATTTCGGGAAAGGGCCCTATAGTCCTAGTTGTGACCGTCTATATACAGCTTCAAAAGTTTTAAGCCTGGTGGAAAAAAACTCCCATTTAGTAATATATGGGAAAGGCGAGACCCACATGATCTTCGGGACCTCTGGATTTCTCATTTGTAACTTCGGAAAATCGGATAACCCCTATTTTAAGGCCATACATTCGGAATGAAAAAACCCACTTGGATACCTGAATACAGGCATGTTTTTAACCACGGAAAATCCCGATTTTCAGTCCAAAATAAAACAGGATTGGAAAAAAATTGGTTTCTTGGATAGATAAAAAAACATAAAGTTTATCATACTTGATCATATGCACGTGAATCAGATATGAGCAAGCAGTATGTGCAGTTCATTTACACATCGTATTCTTTTAAATTTTACATTTTGAAAGTTCAGTATACATGCATTAAATTTTTGAACACATTCATGCCAATAAACCTCTAGGGAAAATGGGCATTCTATGATTTCACGCATAGCGTCACGCTAGTTAGAAGTTTACAATGGCAAGGGTCATATTACAGCCTTCAGTGGTCAATTAGTAGATCTTGGATAAATTTCATCAAACTTTTTTTTTATATTTATTGTCCTGTTAATTTATTTCTAATATAATGAGATGGAAAATGTTCCATAATTCGCGTCTTTGATCACAGAATTCCACCATTTAATTGGCATGAACAGTTCTCCGAGAGCCCGGATCTGAAGCACGGAGCCCAGCGAGTGGAGTCCTGAGCCCTAGGTGCTGAAGCCTGGAGCCCGGAGCCCTTGTGTTGGAAACCGGGTCCAAATTTAAAAAAAATGCAAATCCGGGACCAAGAACCCGCGTTATTCCCCAATCAATGTAATTAGTTATAAGAACTTTCTGATTTTTGTAAAAAATTTTAACAGAATATGTGCCCATCAAGAATTAAAATTATTTTCTAGAAGGGAATTACCTTTTGTACTGAAATCTCTTCTGTAAATGGCTTAAAAACTTTTCGGGAAAACTACGCTATTTCTTTTTGTCAAGAGCAAATTACTCTCAAAACTCGCCATATTCACACAGGAGAATTATAAGTGTGTCTCGATGCGGTTAAAGCTGGATGCGGGGTCGGCTTTGAAGTGAACGGAAAGCGGCTCGGCTTTTTTAGTGAGCAGGAAAGGGATCATCGATAATAAAAAATGCACGGGGAAACGGGAAATAATGTCGGAACCGCTTAAAGTTTACGTCGTGAACCGGGAAAAGGTTGCTTTAAAAGAGCGTAAAATATTTCTAGTCCCATTAATACACCTGGTGAAAATAGAATTCCCGTGTATTGACATTATTAAATGAAAATTTCAGGCTACCGGAATGGTAATAGTTTTCTAATAAAAGAGGGGTTGGCGAGACCAGCATGATTTTCGAGACGTCGGGATTTTCAATTTTTCAACTTGAGGAAATCAGATAACTCCCATTTTCAGATCACGAATTGGGAATGGAAATACCTGGCCCTGCTAAAGTGGACACGTGGGGGGGGAGGGGGTTCGTGTCGTGTCACCGATTTGTTCAGTACTATGAAATGTTGTTTGGACACTCTAATGACTAGATTCACACCACAAAAAGAACTCGATTCAGGGGTTAAGTCGGCTCAATTTACCATGCAACCACTGGGAACCTTCATACAGCCATGCCGACCTTTCCCAAGCAAAAGGTTCGCTTTTCTATATAATCAACGATTTCAACTGGTAATTGAAACTGCATGGTCAAGCTGGTATACATTTGTCATAAACTTTCGAGACGTCGTTTTTGTGGCAATTGTCCTTCATGCCAGCAGCTAAATAATCTACAGCTAAGCCAGTCGAAAAGGACGCTAACTGTCCTCAAAAGACAAAAACTACCACACAAAAGAAAGTCAAGAAACCAAGGAAGAAGTAAAGTCAAGAGCTTATCTCTTACATATGCAGACAAAAGTCCTTCTAAGGGCTACTAAACTTCTCAAAAAGAATATTTATAGTTGTTATATCAGCCATTTTTAACGTCAAAAATAGCTTTTCCCTTTTTATAGTGTATTTTCTCTTTCTTACTTATTCCCTTTTTTGTACTGATTTTATTTACTTATTTATTTATCTCTTCATTAATATTTTTTCAATTGGTCCTTCTCGATATTAATATTTCATTCTTAGTTGGCTCCGGGCTCGTACACTAGGGCTCCGAGCTCCAGCACTAGGGATCTAGGCTCCCACACTAGGGTTCCGGGCTCCAACAAAAGGGCACCGGGCTCCAACACTATGTCTCTGAGCTCCAAACTATTGCTCCGGGCTCCAATACTATGGCTCCGGGTCCCACTCACTGGGCTCCGGACTTCAGCTTTGGGCTCTCAGAGAGCTGGGGTTATCCAATTTTCCGAAGTTAAAAATGGAAAATTCGGAAGTCCCGAAAATCATGTGGGTCTCGTCTTCCCCCTCTTTTATTAAAAATACATTACTGGGTAGCATGGAAATTTCGTTCAACATTGTACAAAATGGGAGTTTTTTTTTCATCTGGCTTATAAAACCTTTGGTGCTGTATATAGGAGATCACAATGGGGGTCCTTTCCTAAAATCTCCACTTTCCCGTTTTACGAGAGATTGAAGGTTTAACAAAGACTCTTAAAAACCCCTGTTTCCCGATTCAAGGTGATTTTTTTCAGTGTTTCCCGCGTCACGTAAGCAGTATTTAGTTAAGTCTATTATCGCTTCCAATCATGCACGATCCCCTTCAAGTTTTCAACGCTTCACTCTTACTTAAATGGAAAGGCGTTTTAATTTCACCGTCTTAAAAGTGTCATTTTGTTGCATCATATTAAAAATTGTCTTTGAAATACACAATAATATATATGATGTCCCTATAAAGTCCCGTTCGTGGACGAATCTGCTGGTGGATGAAAAGCTGTCACAGAAACACTCGCGCCATCTGTTGTCATTATTCAATCATACGCGTTTTTTCCGCCACGTTTATTTTAAGCACATAAAAACAAAAATTGCATGAAAATACAAAAATATAAACGAAAAAATGTTGCACAATGAATACTTACTTTGAACACTTCTCTTTCAAATTATAAAACATGAATTTTTTCGAAATTTACACGGTAGATATAATGTCGTGAAAGAAGAATTTAGAACTTAATGAACAAAGCATAGAAATGGGAACATTTAAAAAAAGAACATAAAAATATAACAAATTGAGTTTTTAGAAACAATAATATAAAATATGAAAACTGCAGAAGTACGGATGAAATAGGAACATTGAAAGAAAGAATATAAAATATGATAAATTGATATTATAGAATCTACAATATAAAATATAGAAAATGTAGAACTATAGATAAGGAAAGTGAAAACAATAAAAAGAGAAGATAAAATTTACAGCATAGAATTTCTCTGGTGGCGGAAATACCCCTCCATATTAATTTGCATAGTAAAATATAAGTACATAATCCAATTTTTAAATTTCACTAAATTCCATCTATTTACCTTAAATTGCCTATTATATGATTGTATCCTTTTGTAAATATTTTTCATTTGTACATAGCAATATGTTTTAAGTGACTTTTGTAACTGTATGGTTATTACTAGATTATCAACAGTTAACGCCACGATATAGCTTAAATATTGCTAAAGTTGGTGTTAAGCAACAATCAATCAATCAATCTGTTTTTGGAGTTCCGGAAGTCTACTTAAAACCGTTGAAAATCATATCTTTGATTATATACATTGGTTATTCATTTATTTCTTTGTGTTTTTGATATCTTTCGTTTAAAGTTTCATGTAGATGGGTTTACTATACTATAGGGAAACGGGACAGATAAAGGGGAGGTTTGGGTACCCATAAACCGGTTTAACCCTACCGCTGGCTTTTGCTAGTGCCGGTACGAAGTCCGGCTGTCCCGAGTTCCTATCGTTGTTTACGTTTGTCTTTTGTCTTATTTGTGTTTTTTCCTGTGTAGTTCACTTGCAGATTGTGGCAAGTAATTATAATTTTCAGCCATTGTAAGTGTTCCTGTTGTCCCTTTTATTTCAATCTCTAATTCAGGTTTTCTAATACATGTTGTATTGATTTAGTGAAGATTAAATCAAAATATTTGGAAAACCGTCAACCAAATATTTGTAAAAATCTGGTAGAGAACAAATAACAAGAATAGACCTAATAGGGCTATGCAAGAGTGAGGTACTCTCTAGCTTAAAGCGAAATTTACAAATTTAGATCGTGCAAATTTATAATAAGATCGGTTTTGGGTCAACACCGAAGTACTGACTACTGGGTTGGTGAGTACCATCTGGGACTAGCAGTCCACCAGCAGATGCATCGACCCAGTGGTAAAAAATAACCAATTGGAAGGTAGTCTATTTTATGTTCTGGAAATGGCAATTACTACAACTTATAAGCAAAGAATGGATAAGTAGTAAATGTAAATGAGACAAAGTCTTTAAAAAGACATTGTAAAACAAAGCATTGAAACGAGGCGTTTTTTGTTGTTCTTCATCTTGACGTCAACATTTGGCCTTCAACGATGAGCTTTGCTCAAACCTTTTGGAGATTTCAAGACGGTCCCTAGCGCCGGTCTTTTCAGCGCCTTCAATGCTTTTTAGTTCAGATGAAATTATCACATTTGGAAGGTCTTGAACCAAAAATTAGCTATATCTGATAGAGAACAAATTACCAAAACTGGTCTAAAGGAAAAGCAAGCCAAAATCAGCTAAGGGCAGAGCTATGCAAGATTCAAATAATCCTTACTTTTAACCAAAATACAGATTAAGATATAGGAAATATCGAGATGAAATCGGTTCTCAGGTCAGTATCGAAGTACTGGATTAAGTCCACGCTCTATCCAAAGTGTAAATCGACAAGTATATTTTCTACCGTTCCCGTCATAATTTTGTACCGTTCGAAGAGAGACTTGTGGGAAATATACAGCAATGTTTACATTTGAGAAAGAAAAAAAGCTTGATTCTCAGTAAATGAATACAAAATTTCATATTATGTATTTGATCTTAATTCATAGTGGTACTTTAAAAATATATTTTTATATTTGTTGTTGTTTTTTATATCATTGATAAAACGCGCAATTTGGTATTGTTTGTCTGTAGAATAACATGTAAATGCTATTCTAACTTGTGCCACAAAACTAGAAAATCTATCAACAATAAAGTAGAAGTTTTATTACCTGTAAAATTTATTATTAGACCCCACGCATCGAAGTTCCGGAGGGTATATAGTTTCTGACTGGTCCGTATGTCTGTCATCAAGTGGGTACATTATTTGTCCGGATAACTCCTCCTACTGTTTTTTTTTTAGATAGAAAGTCTTTATTTTGCAAGTTGATTGTGCACATAGCAAAGTTGTGCATGCTATTTGGATTTTGATTTTGAATAATTTTTCCAGAAAACTACACATTGTTGAACTTTGTCATTTTTCGCATTATATTGCATATAGGGTACATCATTTGTCCGGATAACTCCTCCTACAGTTTTTCAGATAGGAAGTTTTTATTTTGCATTTTGATTGTGCACATATCAAGGATGTGCATGCTACTTGGATTTTGATTTTGGATTTTTCAGGATACCACACATTGTTAAACTTTGTCATTTTTATGCATTATATTGCATATTGGGTACATCATTTGTCCGGATAACTCCTCCTACAGTTTGTTAGGTAGGAAATTTTTATTTTGCAGATTGATTGTGTATATATCAAAGATGTGCATACTACTTGAATTTTCATTTTTGCCGATTTGTCACAAAAATATTCATTGTTGAACTTAGTCATTTTTTGGCGAGATAATGCTTATAGTTGTACATCATTTGTCCGGATAACTCCTCCTACAGTTTTTAAGGTAGGTAGATTTTATTTTGCAGATTGATTGTACATGTATTGAAGATGTACATACTACTTGAATTTGATTTTTGCTGATTTTTCACAAAGATGTATTTGTTGAACTTAGTCATTTTTAGGCGAGATAATGGTAATAGGGTACACCGTTTGCCTGAATAAATCCTCCTACAGTTTAGGAGATATTTTACAGAATGATTATGTATCTGTAAGAGATTTGCAGAGTACTGGATTTATTATTTTTTTTTAATAATGCAGGATTATCTGATAGGTGTGTGTGTGTGGGGGGGGGGATGAATGTGAGTTCTTTGATTCGATGGGAATTACAACGACACACTTAAACGATGGCTGTTACGATATTCATCCGTTAGTTTTACAATTTTCATCCGTTTGTACAGCTATTTTCTGCCGTAACTTCCGGTCCAATGCTACGATTTTTTCCGATACAATTTAACTTGTAATGTATATGAAGCTTGGTTTAATACAATTTCATACATTGATTTTATGCTTGCATCATTTAAAATATGCATTAAAACATATTTTCTACCGTAACTTCCGGTCCATTGCTACGATTTTTTACCGATACAATTTAACTTGTAATGTATATGAAGCTTGGTTTAATGAATTTTCATACATTGTTTTTCTTCTTGCATCATTTAAAACATGCATGAACATTTGTCTTTTTATTGTTTTTCTTGTGCAGTTCCCAAGTAGACTGCAGCATGTGAATGTAATTGTCCTCCATTGAAGGTGTTTCCTGTTATCTTCTGTCCATTAATGCATGAAAATAAATTTTTCTGAGATTTTGTAGTAACTGATTAAGTACTTTGTCATATCGAATAAGTTTGTAATGTGTTCCAAGGGTTTAAATACTGCCAGAAAGATTCTTCTTATATGTCCATGACAAACGCTTTGTTTTTACGATAAAAAAATTGGGTCACTGACCATATAAACGGGAAATCTGTTATTTAAAGTCAAATTTTTTCGTTAAAACGATAGGGAAAAATGGCGAATTTTAAAAAAACTTATCGAAAATATCATTACTTTCCATGTAAAGGATTTTCTCTATTGAGTCAACTCTTTTGGTTTAAACGATGGGGAAAAGGATGGGTTGCAATAAGGAATTTTGATATAATATGTTTCAATGTTACCTACAATAAATGGAGTTTAAGATTGTACAAATATAAAATAGCAAAACGCGCATGTACAAGTCACGTGATCACGTCATTTTACTAGCACCAACGTCAAAAGAAGAAATAGAGTAAGAAAAGAATAAAGATCGGTACATTGCCAAAACAACAATGAACCCCATTTTGATATTGAAATAATATGCAAATAACTAAATACCGAGGTTACTGTGATGCTACAATATAATATGCAAATAACTAAATACCGAGGTTACTGTGATGATAGAATAAAATGTAGCAAATGATGCTACATTTTATTCTATCCATGATATAATTCTTTTGTCAATCAATTTCTTTTTTTTTTTTGAATGAAATAATACAGTTTAATGCAGATAACCCTTTGTGAGAGAAATATACACAAAAAACTTCATTTTTCGAGGTAAATGGAGTACCATACCATTAGATTTTCTGATATTTTCTGGATATTACTATTAATTTAGATTATTTTGGTTAAATTTTCAGAGGTTTTACTACATTTTTTTTTTTTGTATGAATTATACCAATGAAGCATATAAAACTAAAGATGCATGTAAATGTTATATTTGAACTGAGGCAGGCGATTATTAAATTCATATATTACACATCATTTCTGTCCAAGTGTCACCTCTATTTGAAAGTTATAGGGGCTCCTGTAACATATCGAGAGGGAAACCCTTTTCTAAGAAGACAAATTATACTTAAAAGACAGTTACAAAATCGAAAATATCATATATAAAACGTAACATTGGAAATAAACAAGCTTGAAAATACATAGAACTTGGGCAATAGATGATCAAATTTCTTCGGAATATTTTTTTTACATATGTACAGATGATGCTGTAGGGCAATTGATTATTCCACGGCTCATATATATTGTTTCAAATACACAAAAACACATTTTCTTATCGGGAATAAAGAAACAAGGAAAATTTCTCAAAATAAATATGGTCTACTTATCAAACCAGATCTTGTTGACCTTAATTGGCAAATTGCCAGGTCAGAAAAAAACCGATGCAAGGTATAGAATAATAGCAGAACCACATTTACTGAGATTTTTGATGTGTATAAAGCTATAATTTGCATATATAAATCAATCAAACTTTGATAATTAAGACGGATAACAAAACAAAATACATATGTATCATAAATTCACTGAATTTTCACTTAAAAAATACAATTTTTTCAATTTTTTTATATGACTTGCACGCGGAACCAGCTTGGCATTTTGCATGCTTAGTTCTTATTTAATAAGTAATCTCTTGTAAAATTATTAGCCTGGTTCCGAATGCAAGGCAGGGTCAAAATGCAGTTTTGATATACCCCATGTTGACTATTTTTCCATAGGCTTAATGTTAATTGCCATCGAGAGGGGAATTAGAAATGAGCTAATTTCAGTGGAATGAAGCAATGTTTTGAAAAAAATACACATACGGTTAAAAACTACAAATGTTCTAGTGTTGAAAGGTATCAAATAGATTATGCTTTTACTAAATTTATTTTTTAGCAAATCAGTTGGCCGATTTAAGGCCTTAATGCAACCCATCCTTTGCGAATTTTAGGTTAACTCTTTTGGTAAAAACGATAGGGAAAATAAGCGAATTTTAACAAAATTTTTTTAATTTATTTTAGTAACATCGGATACTAATAGATGTATTGAAATTTGATTAATTAGTAGATGATAAACTTGCTTCGATTTGCTCGAAAAAAAATAAGGATCACCGAATTCATTTTTCAATAAATGGCAACAAACTTATTTTTCCCTTTTATTTCTATACAAATTACTCCCTTTAATTAATAGAACAACAGTTTGCTGAACATGTTCAATATTCTGCATGATTACCCAAATAAAGTGGCTTATCTGATCATTTAACTATATAATATTCTCTAAAATTTCCTTGGTGAACTCCATTTCTTGTCAGATATCGAAAATGATGCGCAGTTTTAAACCCCCGAACTACCTTTTTTGACGTCATTTAGGAACGTCAAATGTCATGTACCGACAGGTGATACAAATTGTATTTGGTGGTTATAAATATGAGAAAAATAGTAAAACACCGTTGAAATTGCAAAATTAAGAAATCTCAGCTCTCGGATAAGATTTTAAATGGTTTTCTGACTAGACAAGCTTTGCAAAAGAAAAAATTAAATTTACCTTAGGGTATCTTAGATTTTCTCGATTTTGCCCTTCATCGATTTGGAATTCTTATAATCTCGCTTTTTCACGAGGTTTGATTTTTTTTCTCTCTACGATCTAAAAGAACACCTAAAACAACGTTCAGCTTTTGGTACAACGAATATCACAAACAGTCCTTGGAAATATGACGTCACAATCAGTATTTGATTACTTCAATGTCACCAATGGTGCGGAATTTTATAGATCTTTTTAAAAATTTTTAATTACTCGCAGTTCATGTAGAAAGCTGGTTTAAAGGCACATATTCATTCTCTGTACAAAGAGTTTGAATTATTAAATCAGACGACAACAAAAATACAGAATAAATCGCAAGAAAATTTTAAACAATGCCAGACATCTTGTTTTTGGCATGTGCTTGCGAGTAGAGTGAGACAACCCCCACCTCCCCTGCCCAAAGGCGTCAGAAATATCACACCCCTAAATCAAGAAATATTTTGGATCATTATGTGATAAATACGTTTCTTCCCTTAAAAGGGAAGTTGTTTTGGTCAATGATTAGTTGAAATTCTATTATGCTAACTTTTTTGTGCCGTGCTCATGTTATGTCTGTGTTTATCCGACGTTGCCATTGTTCGTTTTAGACTGACGGTTCGGTTCTCATTTACTTTGATAACACCGGATATTGAGTAAATAATCTTGAAAATGCATATGCAAGCTAATAGAATGATTATTTGAATGATTAGTCATTTTTTTTTCAGAAATTCAAGTAAATGTATTGAAATTCGATGAAACATAGATATAGCAAATAGATATTAACTCATATTTTCTACAAATTGATAAAAAAAATTATGGATTTATCTGTATTTTACAAATTTCAGCTGAAATATTCGGTATGAAGTAAATACTCATGGTAAAACGGCAACATTTTAACCCCTCATACATGAATGATATACTCAACAAAGCATCAAAATTTGTCTTATTACCATTTAAAACGCTTTCATTTTAAATATGCTACATTGTACTTTTATTAAATTCAGTGATTGTTCAATTGAAAACAAGATAATTATTGTTAGGAAAATAAAATATTGTAATTATTATTTTTTCTGAAGCTCGTCATTGCCTTCAATATATTTAGTGTATTTCTGTACATACTGCTAACGGGATAAAATAGTGTCACTTAGTGTAGGAAATAGTAGCCCTAACGGTGAAAAGATTTGGAATTCAATATGTACGATGAAAATATGTAGCAGTGAAAATAACACTGTCGGTACAGTTAATGCTTTTCATTACGAACAGGTACAGTTAATGCTTTTCATTACGAACAGAGTATTTAAACCGTTCTTTAGATTAAATAATAACACAATATGTTTGTACCTTGCCAAATAACATTATATACCAACCTTTTGCTCGTAAACTATCGCACGACCATATATTTAGTTGCACGTTGCTTTCATTTTACAGCTTTATTAGTTATACAATTCATACGACCATACATGTATACTTGGTTATGGTATGACGAGCAAAACGGACCAAGAATGCACATTAATCGACATTTTTTATTTTCCAATGCTGTCAGTCAACGTAAAATATAAACAAAAATATATGATTTTACGAGAGAAAATCATGGCGGGAACGGTAGAAAATATATTTGTCGATTCGCACTTTGGATAGAGTGATCCACGACAAGCTCTTTCATTAGTTGTATTTATACTACTGGCCATAGTAGCATGTAAAAATGTCAGAAGTAACATGTATCTTTATTTTGCTACATGACGGTGAACTTCTTTTAATCATTTTGATTGAAAAGAAACAGTTTATATAATTGGTCTAATTGTAGTATTTCAATAACATAATGTGAACTTTCAAGGAAAATCAAATCTGAAATTTGCATAGGTAAGAACTGAACTTGCTATTGTTGCAGTTTATAAACTAATTATATACCATAATCTTGTGAAGGGGTCGATAGTAGTTTTGATGGAACACAGAGAGTAGCCTACACGGGGTCGTTCAAAGGGATCTGGAGGTCATTTCAAATTTGAAATCTCCGGGTAGATAAATTGTTCACTGTTTCAATTTTCGTGTAGACGAGTTTCAATCTCTAATTAAGGATTTCGTTTGCCTGGTATATTATTATGCTATCACTGGGTGTGTCATCTGATTGATATGTCGAAATAATTGCTAACTAAATGTCTTAGAATATATAATTAAAAGCCAGTCTGAAACATCTGTCTCTTAGAAATCTTATTAAAGGCCACTGCCTTAGTTGTTTAGTTCACGGATATACACGTGTTATTTCATGATCTGTATGTAAAAAGTCATTGTTCGGGTATACACCTACAGAGAGTTCATGAAGTATGACCGTTAAGGCGTGATATTTTTCCTATATTTTGCCATTTTCCAAATAGGCTAAAAAAAGCGTTGTTCATTCGTTTGGTCCTACCATGTATTTTAAAATATTTTGTCTCATGTGCATTTACTCTTTATCCTTTCATTGTTTATCAAATGTCATTGAAAACTGGTTAATGTAGTCTGGGGTACGTGTAATGCCTTGGATATATGCGCACTTGTATGCTTTCTGACATATAAGCAAAGATGGGTGTAAATAGCATTTTGTGTCTATTTAAGCTATTTTAAAGTGTTTTTGGAAGATGGTACTTCTCTGTTATATATTTTGAAAAGAAAAGTAGGGGTCAGTGTGCAAAATTTTCTAATGCACCATGATGGATAAAATAAGAGAATTCCGAAAGTCAGAGACAGTTAGGAGTGACCATCTTTAAATGAAGACACAATTTTCACTGCATAACTTTGCTTTGAAATTTCATATGATGTATATATTTCTATAATCAACAATAAAATTGACATGCAAAATCAAAAAAAAAGAAAAAAACGAACAAAACAGTAATGTTCACCTGTATCAAGTGTAAAACACTAAATAGAACTAAAAGAAAAAGACACTATGCATCATATTGCGGTAATTTGAAGACAAAACTTATCGGAAACCATTATTCAGAATGAACAGAGTTTTTATACAATAATACACATGTAACTTATCAAAATGGCACGAAAAGCTCATTTCTAAAAATTCACTTAAGGTGTCTCAGTGGTGTTTTTCCGCCATGTTTGTCTAATACTTCATTCTTAACAAATTAATGAACAAAATAGTGATTTAAAATGTAAAGGAAGTTTCAAAGTATTAAAAATTTTTATTCCTTATCAATTTTTCAACATTTCCGTTACAAAAAATGTGAACTCAAACATATATGCTTTAACTCTGCTGCCGGATTACAGATCACAGAAATAATGCAAGGGAAATCTCTTATTTCAAGGGTGACCCCTAATTTTTATATGCGAACTATATAATGATTACAAAACGCATGCAAATTAAAAACAAAATGTATAATAGATTATTTAAGCTTTTCTCTCATATAATCATTTTTCCTGTCATTTCTATATAAAATCCTGATTGTAGTTGATTTAATCTGGGCAAAATTGAGCCAAAAATTCTCGTGAAATTTAACAATCGTTTCAGTCTTCAGAGAATAAGTTTTGTACATAATTTATTTAGATTTTTGCTCAAAGAATCCGCCCGAAAACAAACCTGTATACACATTTTCTTTACTTACAATGAATGTGTCCAATTAGATGTAAGAGTCATTCCAATTATTCGAGGTTTTCAATTGCATATCCATGACTAGCAAAACTAAAATAAACAAATTTAATGCAATTAACGAAAGATTATGCAAGGAAATTTTCTGGTATATTACCAAGAAAGGATTTCGTACACTTTCCGAAAAAAATCCTTTACATCTTATTGGCAATCTACATGATCTATAACTGTGGAATATTTTACTCTTTCTGGTTTCTTCCAAAAACATTTCAAAATTTAACCATGGTACTTTTTGAGGGATAGAGAAGAAACACGTACCGTGAATTTTATTGGTTATGTCTTAGGGTTAGAAAATGACATTAACCAATCAGCTACCTAACAGATCCTTCAAAAACATATTTTTCTCACTTGCAGTGTGACGGGTGCTGTTAACGGAGCAGGACATGCTTACCCTTCCGGGGCACATGATGTCTCTTTCAGTTTCACTGGAGTTCACACTGTGAGTGCCTTTGTTTTGAATGGTGTGATTTCAATTTCTGTGCTTTGTATCTGTCTAACTTCATTGTTTTCTTTGTCTAACCTCATTGTTTTCTGTGTCTAACGTCATTGTTTTCTTTGTCTAACGTCATTTTTTTCTGTGTTGTCGTTTTGGCCATGTCTTTGGACTTCGATTTTTGTAAATTCGACTCCTTTGTTCCTTCGGTATACTACTACCGTTGTTTCTTCCATTATCAATCATTATTTGACTGAAAATTAGAATTCAAAATTGAAGAAAGTTGTAGCGGATTAAGAAACTGACGGTCAAAACACTCCATACCATCTGTTAAGTTATCAAAAGACTGTAAAAGTCAAAAGCATCGGGATGCTTACTAAATGATCTATTAAATGCACAGACTATCTGAACTAGTAGCTCCGCTTACAGGCACGCCTATTACAATAAGCACAAAAGGCTTCAGCTATCGATTTTAACAGGTGTTAATCGAGATGAATATTCCTTACTGTGGTCAATAGCTGACATGGTCTGAACAAAATAAGGCTTTATGTAGATGCTCATTTTAATTTAAATTTAAATTTGCATTTGGAAACCTCAACAACCTGTTTATAATTCAGAGTTCGATCGAAACCACTACTAGCCCGCTAGCCGAGGTCTTGTCGAATTTCAAAAGGGCTAGTATATGTCTTATATATATGAAACAAAATTCGTGTTTTCTTTTTCATTTGAAAGTATACGAAAGTAATTTTTCAAAGGCACCAGTGGGAATGGGTTTTATCGTCGGAATGTTTTAACAAGAGGAAAATTGAAAATGTACAAGTTTTGGGGTATTATTCTATCCCTGCTACATAGGAAAAATTGCAACATATGTTTCCATATGTTTTTCATATGATTTTCATATGTTGAAAAACATCTGAAAAACATATGTTTGGGTCTGGTCTGGAAACATATGTTTTTTGACATATGAAAAACATATGTTTTTCAAAAACATATAAAAAACATATGTTTTTCATTATATGTAAACATATGGAAAACACATGTTTTTCATATGTTTTTTACAAAACATATGTTTTCATATGATTTTCATTAGAACTAAACATATGTGTTCATATGATTTTCATTAGAACTAAACATATGTTTTCATATGTTTTTCATTAATCTTAAATATATGAATAAACTCCTCCATAGTTACTTTTATCACTACTTGGGGGTTTCTTTTTCGACATCCTTTGTTGTATTTCCATTTGATAGTCAACACATGTACTTGAATAGTCCATGCACAGGCAAATGTGCCATACATGAAATTCATGTGAAAAACATGAATTTACAATCAGTCTGATTTCATGAGTTTGATGTAAAAAACAACAGCAATAAAATATCTAAGGAACAAAGACACATTAGTCTAGAGACATGCCAAAAAAGAGAAAGCAGAAAAAAGATACAAGACATTAAAAAATTTGGAACTTTTGTGTGAACATAAAAACCAAGAGTGACATAGGTGCTGCAGAAGGGTAATCATGTCCTGCTCCTTATATGGTGACTGTCCAACACTGTCATTGAGTCAACCCATGGTAATGTCAAAACCTGTATGGCCACATAAAGTTAATCACTTGGTTCTCATGCCCTCAATTTCTTGGTAGGGTACCTCATTTCCCTTTTTTACTGTCATACTAATAAAATAAAAAATTAACACCACCTCTGATTATTTTTTGGGGGGTATATGCGTTAAAATTTCAAGGAAATCTATTTGATGGTTCAGGAGGAGTAGCAGATAAGAGATGTGTACCCTCAGGTGTAAAGAACAGAGGGACAGATTATACCCATAACTATTTTTATGAATGAATCTAGGTAGGGTTAGGCATGTGAACATATTGTAAGGTCAATGCCACATACTATTATTCAATGCAAAACTTACTGAAATTTTCTTAATTTCCATCTTCAGTACTCTGCACACGTAATTGTTGATAGCACTCAGTGCTTCCCATGCCACTTGTCAATCACATTAGTGGCTTTGTCCTATTCTAGCTAGTACAATTTGATCTTTTCCCCAAAAAAATATTGGGGACTTCTTGAAGCAAACAGTTCCCTCATAAGTATTCCTTAAATAAAAAAATAAAATTTTGATTAATTTATATATATATAT
>MJUU01017715.1:68246-79907 GCA_002080025.1 Modiolus philippinarum | reverse complement strand
TTTAGTGCCGATCCATCATCCAACATGGCCGCCAGCGGGGATCTTAATTTTAACATTGGACCCTATGGGAAAATGCATACAAAGAACTTTTACTTTAGAACCACTGAATGGATTTGAACCAAACATGGCATGAATGATGTTTATGAGGTGCTGACCAAGTGTTATTACTTTGGTGCCAATCTGTCATCTTACATGCGGACAGCATTGGACCCTATGGGAAATGCACACAAAGATCTTCTAGAGAACTGCTAAATGGATTTAAATCAAACATGACATGAATGATGCCTGTCAGTTGCTGAAAGTGTCACCAGCTGTGAACTTAAGTTAACAAAAGATCTTCTTCTAGAGAACTCCGTAATCCAAACTTTGCTTATGAGAAGCTGACCAAGTGTTGTTACTTCAGTTATGATCCATCATCCAACATGGCTGCCAGCAATGGGGAAATGCATACAAAGATATCATGGAAAACCATTAAATGGATTCAATTTAAACATTGCATAAATGAAACTTGTGAGATTTTGATTTGACCAAGCTTGTTACTTTGGTGCTGATCCATCTTCCGACATGGCCACCAGTAGCAAAACATAGTTTAACATTGGACCCAGTGGGAAATGCATAAAAAGATCTTCTCCTCTGAGACTGCTTGAACAATTTCAGTAGAATTTTGATATGATAGTCCTTATGTGACCCTCTTCAAAGTTTTATGTTAAATAGCTGCCAGCAGGGAACGTAGATTAACTTAGTCCCTTAAGTTTGGAACCTGCATTAAAAAATCTTCTCTGAAACTGTTTTTAACAATTTTAATTAAATTTTATAAAAAGTTTCTGATTCTTACATACACCACCAAAGACGGACCATCAATTTGGAATTATAGTGCTGCAGGTCCCAGGTGAGCGATACAGGCTCTTGAGAGCCTCTTGTTTCTTTTCAGTTCACACTGTTAGCGCTTAAGTTTTGAGTGTTATGTTTGAGATGTTCATACGTATTTTGAGTGTGTCGTTTCTTCTAATATGCTCGTTTATGCCTGTGATTTATGTAATCTTCTTATGATTTGTTCCTTTTGTATTCTACTGTCGATAATTATTGTTAAACAATATTTTAGAATCATTAAATTTACTGTAATGCTAAGACTAGAAAGGTTCTCGGGTACTTTTGAACCCCGGGCTTTTGAAGTCCACAAAGAGACTCACATCACGTAATGTCTAACTATCGTTGAATGCTTAAACAATTTTTCATTATGTATCAATCCAATGGTAAATTGCTCCACAAACCTTCTGTAACAGAGATAAGATGGAAAGACTTATTTGTCTAAATACCAATGTAAAATAAAATGATGTAAAGTTTATCTCTAGTGACTTTTATCATCACAGAAATAATTCATTATCAGTAAACTCAATGAGGCGATTACAAACCAGTAATAGTTTCAATTTAACCAATAACCTTTTCATGTATGATAAATGGGAAAAGGGACTATTTTTAATTTTGTACCATTAAAATACAATTGTAACTGAATTATACTTGGTCCTTTATTCCAAATCTTTCGTTAATTAAAAGGTAATGAAAGCGCGATCAATTTTTTGTTATTTTTTTTATATACATGTCTGTATTAAATTGAAATTGATGCTTTGAGATTTTCTATAACTTCATTGCCACTTTCCTGTTTCCATTTCCAATTTAATTTAAATCTTATTGATGAACAATATGCACTTACTAATTATAATTAAATTGCCAATTATGTAACTTTAATAACAGTCTTGATGCAACATAAAATATCTCAATTTTTTTTTCACAGGAATCCCATTATTACTTTGATTTGATTTATATGCGGTCCATTAAATTAAAGTAACTATACCAGTTTTCAAATTGATTAGTCTGCCATCTTCGTCCATTCTGATTCTTTTTAGCTCACTTGGCTTAAAAAGCCATGTGAGCTTTTGCCATCACTTTGCGCCCGTCGTCCGTCCATCAACAATTTTAAAAATCTTCTTCTCTGAAACTGCTGGGCACAATGTATTCAAACTTGGCCAAAATCATCACCAGGGAGTCGGCTGGTCAAACAACATGACCGCTATTGCTAAAGTAGAACATAGGGATAAATTGCAGTTTTTGGCCAATAATCCAAAAACCGTTCCGGATATCAACAATCTGATTGGGTGAAAATGATAAGCCTGATCAGATCTACTTACCGTGCAATTTGGAAGAAAATCTGAAACCCATCTCGGAGTTCCGTAAAGTTTTCAAATTTTTTGCTTTTTTATTTTTTACTTCAAAAAGTGTAACAGATAGAGGTCAAATATAATGGCAAAAATGTTCATCATATCAATATCTTCCCACCACTTAATTTTGAAAAGAAGCCAAAAATCTTTGTAGGGGTTATTGCCCCTTTTTCACATAATTTTTAAAATTTTCGTATTTTCGTCTTTTATTTCCAAAACTATAGAAGATGAAGGTTAAGTGTAAATTGATCAAATGTTGACCATGGAGTGGCAAATTCATAACTGATGTTGAAAATTGTTCGTTGACCGCCATTTTCAAAAGGCGGGAAAATTCAACTTTGTCCGATTTCAATAAAATTTGGTATCCAAAAAGATATTGTGTTGCGACTTCAAAACCGGTGTTGAAAATTGTTTGTTGACTGCCATTTCAAATGGCTGCCAAAAAGGCGGCACAACTCAAAATTGTCCGATTTCAATGAAATTCGGTTTCCAAATAGATTGTGTGTCTTGTCTTTTTTCTAGTTAAGTTTACTTTATGTCTATAAGAGTCTAGGATGATGTTTATTTCGCTGAACTTGATTACTCTTTATTCAGGGGCCGACTCCGACCTGCCGTTGGGTGTGGGGTTTTCTTACCGTTTATTGAAGATCTTATGGTAGCTTTGAGTTGTTATTACTCCCCTTTGGGTCGTTGTCTCTTTGACACATTCCCCGTTTCCCTCCTTTTTTCTACTGATGTCGAACTTAAAAATATATACAGTGCTGTGCGTCTTAGCTTACTATAAAATCGACCAGTCAGTTGTAAGTTTATGAGGCGCCGTTTTACTATTTATTCCTTATTTTTTTATATCAAAATATTTTTCTGATATCAAAAAATCCGAATTTTGATATCAAAAAATCGATTTTCTGATATCAAAAAGTCTGTTTTCTGATATCAATAAATCGAATTTCTGATATCAGAAATTCAGTTCTATTTTTTGATATCAGAAATTCGATTTTTTTATATCAAAAAATATTTTCTGATATCAGAAATTCATTTTTTGATATAAACAATCGTAGTTTTGATATAAAAAAATCAAACTATTTTCTGATATCAGAAATTCATTTTTTGATATCAGAAATTCCATTTTTTGATATCAGAAATTCAAAATTTTTGATATCAGAAAATACTTTTTGATATCAGAAAATAATTTTTGATATCAAAAAAAAATTTTTTATATCAAAAAATCATATTTTTTGATATCAGAAAATCAATTTTTTTATATCAGAAAATATTTTTTGAAATCAAGAAATCTGAATTTTTGATATCCAAAAATGCATTTTCTGTTATCAAAAAATGAATTTCTGATATCAGAAAATAGTTTTGATTTTTTGATATCACAAATTCGATTTTCTGATATCAAAAAATGAATTTTTGATATCAGAAAATATTTTTTGATATCAAAAAATCGAATTTTTGATAACAAGAAATAGTATTTTCTGATATCAGAAAATCGGTTTTTTGATATCAGAAATTTGATTTTTTGATATCAGAAATTCGATTTTTTTATATCAGAAAATATTTTTTGATATCAGAAAATATTTTTTGATATCAGAAAATAATTTTTGATATCAAAAAATATTTTCTGATATCAAAAAATCGAATTTCTGATATCAAAAATTATTTTCTGATATCAAAAAATCAGATTCTTGATATCAGGAAATAATTTTTGATATCAAAAAATCTGAATTTCTGATATCAAAAAATGCATTTTCTGATATCAAAAAATCGATTTTCTGATATCAAAAAATGAATTTCTGATATCAGAAAATAGTTTCGATTTTTTGATATCAAAAATTCGATTTTTTGATATCAAAAAAATAAATTTTTGATATCAAAATTTTTTTTTGATATCAAAAAATCGATTTCTGATATCAAAAAATAGAAGTGAATATCTGATATCAGAAATTCGATTTTTTGATATCAGAAAAATAGACTTTTTGATATCAGAAGATGGATTATTTGATATCAGAAAATCAATTTTTTGATATAAAAAAATCGGATTTTTTGATATCAGAAAATATTTTTTTGATATCAGAAAATCAATTTTTTGATATCAAAAATTCGGATTTTTTGATATCTGAAAATATTTTTTTGATATCAGAAAATAATTTTTGATATCAGAAAATCGATTTTTTGATATCAGAAAATATTTTTTGATATCAGAAAATGAGGAATAAAAGCAAAACGGCACTTCATATATGTTAGGGTAAGCCAGTCGTTATTCAGCGGTCGTACAGCAATTAGTCAATTAAACTGACTAGTCTTCAGTCGTCCAATCTGTCAATCGACCGACAAAATTTGACAAGTGACGAGACGCCTATTCGTTCATTACATATATACTTAATATAAATTTTTATGCCCCAGATTGAGGATCAGGGGGCATATTGTTTTTTTCCTGTCTGTCTGTTTTTCTGTTTGTCTGTGCGTCCGAAAATTTAACCTTGGCTGTAACTTTTAAACAATGTCAGGTAGACTTTTCATACTTGTATAGGTCTAATAAAGAGGAACAAAAATTTGTAAAAAAAAAATAGGTCAGGTCAAAGTCAGAGGTTACAAAGGGATAAAATTGGGTAAAGTTGGCTGTTTTAACATATTTGACTGTATAATCCTTATTATTTATCCTATTGAGACACAGTTTGTTTTATGCCATTGGTAATAAAATTGCAACTGTAGTATGTCGACAGATTGTAGGTAGCATTTACCGTTTTTTAGAAACAAGAGGCCCAAAGGTGGACAAACGGAAAAAAATGAATTTTTAAATGTTTTGTCGGATCTTGATGCAGTACTTTTCTGTAGGTTTCTTATAGCATGTTTAAACAGATACATTTAACAATTAAAACCATTTCAATAAAAAAGAGGCCCAAAGGGGCTTCATCTGTTTCAGAATAAAGGGGTTGAATTGGGTGTTTTCATGATAATAAACAACTTTTGAACTTAGTAAGATACACTTTTAATACTTGGCAAGTGTAGGTCTTGTCAATAAATATGCAAAAAAAAATAGATCAAAGGTCAAGGTAACAGAGGTCAAAACGGGGTAAAATTTTGTATTTTCATATATTTTACTGGCGAATCTGGAGGCATATGTAGTGTTTCACAAACACATCTTGTTTACGCCTTGTTTTAGCTGATAATATCCCAATATAACATAAACATAGAATTTTACATAATGGGCAAATTTTGATCCATATTACCCCCAAAACAAAACAATGAAATGGAGATTTTACATACCCGTCAAATAATTCAAAATTATCCAAATAGCACATAAAAATAAATATTTTGTAGCCGACACATTTCGTTTCGACCTTATAAATTATTAGAGATTTAACATACGTGAACCAGGCCCATATTGTTTTTAGTCCATATTGTCACGAAATAACATTAAGATATTTATTTCACAATGCTGACAATTAGTAAAGTAGGAATTACTTAAATTGAACAAAAACAACACAAATTGGGTTTTCTTAAGGGACGCATTTCCTTTTATCCTTGTTACCCAAATATAACATGATACCGAGAAAGCCGACGCCTTCAACTTGTACTTCTGCCGACAGTCAAACATAAACGATTCAAATGCGACATTACCAAACGAGTTGTCAGTAGACATTCCGACTTTGACAGAAATCCGCGTTTCCGACGAAGAGGTGTGTGATTTTTTATCTCTCCTAGATGTTACAAAATCAAACGGACCTGACGACATTAGCCCTAGACTCCTTAAATACGCCGTCGAAGAACTCTGTCGTCCCCTTGCTCTGCTCTTCAATAAATCACTACAACTTTGTGCATTCCCCTCGTTATGGAAGCTAGCAAATGTGATCCCCGTCTTTAAAAATGGAACAAGAGAGCTGGTGCCAAATTATCGTCCAATTTCACTACTGTCAATAATCGGGAAAATTATGGAAAAGTGTATATTTAATCATTTCTTCAATTTTGTCCGAGAACATTCAATTATAACAGAATTTCAGTCTGGATTCATGACAAAAGATTCTACCACTAATCAACTTTTATATATATCCGATGATATTTGGAAAGGTTTAGACTCTGGTAAAAAGGTACGCGTTATATTTTGCGATATTAGCAAGGCGTTCGACAGAGTCTGGCATGAAGGACTTCTATATAAATTAGAAAACTATGGTATTCAAGGTGAAATTTTAAAATGGTTCAAAAGTTATTTGTCTGATCGAAAGCAACAAGTAGTAATTGAAGATCGTACATCCCAAGTATTTGATATAAATGCAGGGGTCCCTCAAGGTTCTGTTCTTGGCCCTATCTTGTTCTTGATATTTATAAATGACATCGTACAAGATATTTCGTGCAATATCAAATTATTTGCTGATGATACTTCCCTTGACATATTTGTTAAGAGGACGAATATGCTTCCGTTGAACTCTTGAACATCGATATAGAAAAAATCCATAACTGGTCTAAACAGTGGCTGGTAAATTTTAATGCACAAAAAACTGAATCCTTAACCATTTCTAAAAAAAATTGTTAAACCACATCCTCCTCCTATCTACATGAACGATGTTATGATTAAAGAAGTAGAAACACATAAACATCTAGGCCTTATCTTTCAAGAAGATGGAAACTGGTCCACACACGTTGATCACATTGTAGAAAAAGTACCCCCAAGACTGAATTTAATGAGAAATTTGAAATTTAAACTTAACAGAGCCCATTTACAGACTATATATTTCAGTTTTTTTCGCCCCGTTCTTGAGTAGAGTCTATCAACACTGAAGCTGCTAGAATAGTCACTGGTGCAACAAACTTGTGTTCAAAAGTGAAACTCTTTGAAGACGCTTAATGGGAAACTTTTCAAGAAAGAAGGAGAAAGCATAAGTTAAGCAAGTTTCACGAAATGTTTCACCAACACACTCCACAATATCTAAGCAACATCGTTCCTCAACAACTATTTGAACTTCATAACTAAAATACTCGCCAAGCGACGAATATTCAGTCCGTTATTTGTCGTACGTCATATTATAAAAATCTGTTATCTGTGAATGGAATTCCATTCCTGATGAGGTTAAATTTTCCCCATCTAAATCCTCTTTTAAGGCTTACGTGATCTCGACTTGTAAAAAAAGTCCAAAATATTATAATTTTGGTACGAGAAAAGGGCAAGTCTTTCATGCTAGACTCAGGCTAAACTGCAGTAATTTAAACGATGACCTCTTTTCAAGACGTTTGACAGACACTAAGCTATGTAACTGTGGACAGACGGAAAATGCAAACCATTACCTTCTAAATTGTAAGCAATATGTCCGGGAAAGAACGATTGCAACTTTAGGCAGAAATACAAGTATCAATACCTTACTATACGGAAACCCGCTTCTTACTAACGAAGAAAACGAACGCATATTTATCACCGTGCAAACCTTTATTATTGACAGAGGTAGATTTGGTCATTAGTTGACAAAATTATAAAACTGTAACTAATGTCATCTAGTTTTAGTAGTCGAGTTGACCGTACCTAACACTTTCACGGGCGAATAACTTCATCAGCATTTAGTATTCATTATTCTGATATGTCTTTTAATTGTGCAATGTCCGATTCAGATTAGTGATTTTATTACTTGGGAAACAGATTAATATTAGCTTAGTCTAGTTTCTGGATCCCTGAATCATGTTGTAGCGTTATCTTTGTAATTGTATTGCTATTAGTAAATAAATATATTTAAATCAAATATAACATAAAAAATAGAGATTTTACACACGTGTTACCCAAATATAACATAAAAATAGAGATTTTACATATGTGTCACATTTGTTTAGCCCATGTAATCCAAAAACAACATTGCAAACAGATTTTAATTACACACCATATTTGTGTCTATATTACTCAAATCAAAAATGGAGATATCTGGTACCATTGGTTTAGTCTATGTAAGTCATTTAACACATAAAAATGTACATTTAGAGACTTGGCAAATGTTTAATCCATATCATTTTAGCAATGAATTGGAGATTTGAATATACCTGGTTCATTTGGTTCAAATAGAACTTGAAAATTGATATTTATATTTAGCACATTTATTTAAGTCGACATTTCTGAATTGCAACATTAAAATAGAGAGTTAACATACCCGGCACATTTGTTGTAGTCTATATATGAAAGTGGATATTTTACAAACGATCATATATTATTTACCAAAATACATTAAAATATAGATTCGTATTTGATTTGGTTTATTTTAACTAATAAATAAAATTTAACATTAACCTAAAATAAAATTGATTTATTTAGGAAAAATATGCAAAATTGTCATATTATGAGCATCTACATTATTTCCAATACTGAAAAAATCCCTTTTCATTTATGATATTTGTCAAAATATACATAATTCTACTGTAGCAGTGGTATTTTAATAGACACATTTAACTGCAGTTACATTGTTTTTACATGTGTCTAATTGCCAAAGAATAGGAGTACCACTGACATTTACATTGAAAATATACATTCATTTTATGTATACTTAAATTATCTCTTTGGTCCGAAGAAAAGAAAAACGAAAGGAAGTTACATTTTAGTGACAGAAATATCGGTTAATATAATTATATTATTTTTTCTTATTTCGTTTTGCACAAATTCTCAATTATGTATTTGAGTATTGATTATTTGCTCTTCTTTAATTGACGACAATCTGAACGTGAACAGAAATGGACGTGAAGCGATTTGTCCCACCGCGTCCCGTCAGCAATCTGTTTACGTCTCGTCAGCAATCCGTTTTCAGCTCGCCAAACAGTAAGGGATATGTTACACAATACTGTACTTCATGTAAGGTTACAGGCAGTAGCAGCATAATTTTATATTTGACTTCATGTCATGATGAACTCTAATGGCAATGGTCCATGCTAGCAATAAAGTATGTTTTTATTTTGTCTTTTCCTCCTCTCTTTTGTTCATTTAACTTTGTTTGAAATTCACACTTTAATAGTAATGAAAT
This sequence comes from Modiolus philippinarum, assembly GCA_002080025.1. Taxonomy (NCBI): domain Eukaryota; kingdom Metazoa; phylum Mollusca; class Bivalvia; order Mytilida; family Modiolidae; genus Modiolus; species Modiolus philippinarum. Next base: position 70,702 of record MJUU01017715.1, on the reverse strand, counting down.
AAAAAACTGTTTGGCGGGAAGATCTCGGTCTTTTTATTTCAACTTCGGGTGCATTTCCTTGAAAGACTCTTTCAGTGTAGCAAACAAAACTTAAATTGTCCAGAAAGACGTTCATGATACATTTGTTAAGTTGAAAAATCAAAGCATAGAATTCTTGCACGTTTAGATCCAACAAAAGCACCGCTACGATAACGGAACATAGTTAAACATTGGACCAAATGACCGTCCCTTATGAGACTAATAAAGCAAATTACTGTACATCTAAAAAGAAAAATTAGTTAAAGGTTATAAAACGCAAAAAATATGACTACCGCAGCAGAATATTAGGGGAATGAATAATTCTGTTATCTTAGAAACTAAGCAAAATTAAGAAAGTGTTACAAAATGTTGCTGAACCTCCAGATTTCCTCTGTACTTTCTCTTTTTACGCATTCAAATGATCGTTAAGCTGTAGGATTTTCTGATTTCTTGTATTCTCTTAATTCAGTATCCACTTGTTCCATTGTTTTATTCACTGCACGCAAAGAAATGTACACATTTCACTCAATTGCAAATGTTAAAAGTACAAACTATAAAAATTTGTTTACGACTCTATTTCAATGTCGAACTCGTTCTTATAATGGTAGTCAAAGAAAAAGTAAACCGTATCTTAAACAATTCTTGGGACATTCTTTATTGTTATCTTTTTTAACCGATATCCAGCATTTATATTCTTGCAACGAATTATGGAAATTATTAAAGTTTCATTTGTATCCATTTTGTATCTGTCTTTTATGAAGCAATATTTTTTATGCCCCCGGATCTTTAGATCGGGGGCATATTGTTTTTGCCCTGTCTGTCTGTATGTCTGTCCTTCTGTCTATCCGCAGCAACTTTAACCTAGCTTGTAACTTTTAAACCAGATGTGATGTGACTTTCATATTTGGTATGTGTATTGATCATTTGAAGCTGAACACCATTATGCAAATTTCATTAAGGTCAGGTCAAAGGTCAAGGTCACAGAGGTCAAAAGGTCAAAATCTAGATTTTTCGTTAAATACACTTGCTAGAGACTTGATATTCAACATGTGAATAGATCTAACAAAGCTTAATATGAATCAACAAAAAAGAAATTGGGTCAGGTCAAAGATCAAGGTCACCGAGTGCAAATTTGAAAACTTTTACATTGCCTATATCTTTTCAACCAGACGTGATAGGGCCTTCATATTTGGCCTGTATATTGGTCATATGAAACTGAACAGCACTGTGCAAATTTCTTCAAGGTCAGGTCAAAGGTCAAGGTCACAGAGGTCAAAAGGTCAAAATATAGATTTTTCTATAGCTTGTTAATAACAATTGTAAGAGGCTTGATATTCCATATATGAATAGATCTAATGAAGCTTAGAACAAATCCACTTAAAAAAAATTTCAGTCAGGTCAAAGGTCATTAACTTTTAAACCAGATGTGATAATAATAATAATAATAATAATAATGAAGGCTTTATTTGTGATATGATCTTAATATTTGATATGTGTATTGATCATGTGAAGCTGAACACCATTATGCAAATTTCATTAAGGTCAGGTCAAATGTCAAGGTCACAGAGGTCAAAAGGTCAAAATCTAGATTTTGCTATAGCTCGTTATACCCCCGCAAACAAAGTTTGGGGGGTCTATAGGAATCACCCTGTCTGTCTGTCTGTCTGTCCGTCTGTACACACTTCTCGTAAGCGCAACTCCTCTTAAACCACTTGAAGGATTTTGATGAAACTTTACACAAAGGAAGGACACTATATGGAGATGTGCTTGAAGGAATATAATTATTGTCCCACAGCAGGAGGGGAGATAATTTGACTTTGACTTTTCGTTGATTCCCTATTTATGTGTTACCTTGTAAGCGCAACTCCTCTTAAACAACTTGAAGGATTTTGATGAAACTTCACACAAAGGAAGGACACTATATGGAGATGTGCATGAAGGAATATAATTATTGTCCAAAACCAAGAAGGGGAGATAATTGGACTTTGACTTTTCATTGATTCCCCATGTATGGGTTACCTCGTAAGCGCAACTCCTCTTAAACCACTTGAAGGAATTTAATGAAAATATTCACATAGTAAGAACACTATATGGAGATGTGCATGAAGGAATATAATTATTGTCCGAAACCAGGAAGGGGAGATAATTTGACTGACTTTTCGTTGATTCCCTATGTATGGGAACCTCGTAAGCGCAAGTCCTCTTAAACCACTTGAAGGATTTTGATGAAACTTTACACAAAGGAGGGACACTATATGGAGATGTGCATGAAAGAATATAATTATTGTCTGAAACCGGGAAGAGGAGATAACCCGACTTTGACTTTTCATTGATTCCCCATGTATGGGTTACCTTGTAAGCGCAACTCCTCTTAAACCACTTGAAGGAATTTAATGAAACTTTACACAAAGTAAGAACACTATATGGAGATGTGCATG
>MJUU01017715.1:21216-68082 GCA_002080025.1 Modiolus philippinarum | reverse complement strand
AGACAGTGTTTTCATTGGAACCCTTGTGAAAAGTTCTTTCTTGAAGATTATATCATTGTGTCCATACTTGTATTGTGTCCACACTTGTAATATGTTCACACCTGTATTGTGTCCACACTTGTAATATGTTCACACCTGTATTGTGTCCACACCAACTTAATTTTGCACTTACCATATCGATTCAGGGTTCAATGAGCGGTGGGTATATTTGGCTGCCATTCGGCAACAGCTCTTGTTAATTACAATTGCTAGAGACTTGATATTCAACATGTGAATAGATCTAACAAAGTTTAATATAAATCAAAAAAGAAAAAAAATGGGTCAGGTCAAAGGTCAAGGTCACCGAGTGCAAATTTGAAAACATTAACATTGCCTATATTTTTCCAATCAGATGTGATAGGGCCTTTATATTTGGCTATATATTGGTTATATGAAACTAAACAGCATTATGCAAATGTCTCAAAGGTCAAGGTCACAAGATCAAGGTTACAGAGGTTAAAAGGTCAAAATCTAGATTTTTTTGTAGCTCATTAATTACATAGGTAGAGGCTTCATATTCTATATATGAATCCACCAAAACAATTTTGGTCAGGTCGAAGGTCAAGGTCACTGAATGAAAAATTGAAAACTTTAACATTGCCTATATCTTTTCCACCTGATGTGATAGGACCTTCATATTTTGCCTGTATAATGATCATATAAAGCCGAACACCATTATGCAAATTTTATTAAGGTTAGATGAATGGTCAAGGTGAAAAAGATCAAAAGGTCAAAATCTAGATATTGCTTTTAGCTTGTTAATTATAATTGCAAGAGGCTTGATATACTATATGTGAATAGATCTAAAAGAGCTAAGTACAAATGTCTACTTAACCTTAATTTCTAGTGATTGCAATTTTAGCATTTATTTTGTACTGTAGACATGGCTGCTACCGGGGACATAGTGATTCACAAACACATCTTGTTCTTTCTGCTATATAATATCGTGTAAAGATGGTGTTACTGTTGTACTGCTCAATCACTTTGTAATGTGAAAAAAGGAATGTTCTAATAGTTGTTCTAAGCACGAAGCCTTGCGCAACCTCGTGAACAGAGCATAATGATCTGACTAAATCAAATATGTATTTATTCCCAGAAAATATGATAAGAAATAGAACATGTGGCACGAAATACTGTACTGATTTTAAAAAAAGTTACGTATGTGATAATGCTAAAGTAATTAAACCTCATGTGATCTATTCATTAATTACATCTTGTAATTAATAGATAACATTTTATTACACGGGGATACCTGCTAAATGTATTTTTGTATCTCTGCATGTCAGTCAAACTGAATTAACTAAAATTATATAAGGTTGTTATGACTTTTCTTGCGTGTGTGTCCTGATACGTTAAAGTGATAGCTTGCGATGTGGAATGACTGTACATGGTTATTGAAAGATGGTTTAATATGTTGGAATAACAAAGTTGGTTTTATTTCAACATTAAAATTGTAAAGGACATAAAATTTTTCTGAGATTATTGTGCAGGAAAAAAATGCAAATTGAAAAATTGAATTGCTCAAATGTTTTCAAGTAAATATCGACTTGAACATTTTTTGCTCTGAACTGGTTAACTTTATGTCTTCAACCCTCGTTGCATCCTGAACTAAAATTCGTCACAATATTCCTTTGGTGTCCGACATGAAGTGTGTTTTCCATGTTTGCTTTCTATCCAAGATGGCTCCCAGCGGGGAAGATAATTAAATATTAGACTCTATGGAAAAATATTTCAGATATCTTCTCCTTTGAATCTAAATGGTCGATTGGAAACAATCTTAGCCACATAGGTCGTTAGATAGTCCCTTTCAAAACTGGTATTCAACAGAACCATACCTCCAACAGGCCTCAAACAGGGAATATTTAACATTGGATCCGATGGAAAACACAATTCTCAGAACGTACTAACCAATCATACCCAAACATAGTCACAATGAGTGTTAGATGGTACCTTACAAAACAGGTATTCAGCATTTCCGGACCATACATTTCTCAGAAGGTGACAAGTAGGTTTTAGTTTAACATTTGCGAAAAAGCTATTTATACGTCTAAAACTGCAGTTTATGTCAACAATGATACAGGTGAGCGATACAAGCTCTTGAGAGCCTCGTGTTGTTTATTTGTTTTATGCCTGTGTTGTTGTCTTCTTTGCTCTCTGTGTTGCCTTGTTTATTAATATTTTATTTCAGAATTTAACCCCTATCTGCCTGTGTGCTTCGGTTCTTATTTGCCGATATCCTTTATACATATATGGTCTGAAGCTTTAGAAGCTATTTTAAGGTTTTTCGTTTTACCGATACATTGGTAACTTTATTCCAGTATAGATGAAAATTTTTCCTTACATTTTTCTTTGCTTGTACGATAATGATTTTCATATTAGGTTTTCAGCTTGATATTGAGGTTTTAAATATATGTAATTTATTCCATTTTCAGATTTGTCGTGCTCCACGTACTTATTCTTCGATCTTAAATGATACAGAATGTTTTCGTTACTATTGTCTCTGCTTTGCAAAAGCAGGAATGGTTTCGTTTGTTGGCCAGTTTGCCAGAGTACATATATTCCTCTATTTAATTAACCTGACTGGTCAAGGGTTTATTCGTGTTAAAATTACCTACAAGACAGAGAAAATAAGGACACACCCAAATTGTCCAATACTTCTAGTTTACGTTAAGTTAGCTTTGTAGTATTATTGTTTTCTCTCTTGCCATCAACTTTGATAATGTATTCACCTGATCTTGCATACTGGTGGTATATTTCATTTGTGTAATGTTTAACAGTATAAAGGTTTCGTATTGTTTCCAGGGTTTCATTTCCATGTTGACTCCAGATTTAGATGTATTATACATTAATTATTCCTCGTGACTCTTTGTTATTTGATGTTTATAATGATTTCATAGCCATGATAGCCTGTGTAGTATAATTCCATTCCATTAAGGACCGAAAAACGTGGAGACGTAAACAATAATGTCACCATATAACATAAAGGAACAATCATCTTACTATTACACATCTTCAGATATATTGCAATAATATTCATCCTTTTTCTATCAGTGTCGTCTTTTTTGTAAATTGACATTTCCCTTACTATTGACAGTGAAATATATATTTCCATTGGCAGAAAACATCCTTATTAGTCAGGTTATCAATCAAATACAAAGGAAAGTATTGAAGAAGTACTATCATAACTCGGAAGAATCTTGTAAAAAATGCAGTATATCTCTGTTGCCAAATTTCACAGTGGAAATTAATAAAATGAAATAGATACTATAAAGGTATTAAAACTGACAAGTGATAAACCTAGAGTCCCATGTGTACTTGTTTAAACAATTGGAAGATTATTGATGAAAACAGATATAGATTTTAAAGAGAAAATATGCAGACTTCATCTTGATATGAAAGTCTCACAAAATGAAACTTGTCATTTGTTTCGTTTAAAATTTTTGTACTTCCTGTATATCATTCTTTTGCTCTGTTGCAAGATGTAATCGTTTTACTTCGAATGGAAGTCTGTAATAAAGTGTACACTTGCATTTTGATGTTAATGATAAGGCCATGGCATCCTTACAATACATCATTAGTTTGATCATTTGTTCTTTCAGAAAATGTTCCTTTACTTTAAAATTGCAATTAAAATGCTGAAAGTTACTTTACAAAACTCATAAATTTAAGAGTCCACGGAAAGAAAAAAAGTTTGACGAACATAGTGATGGGTGCAGTCAATCAAAGTATCATAAAACTTTTGTTTGCACTGCTTAAAAGTAGTAATCGGTGCTAAAAGGTGATTTACTCTTTATAGATCAGTAGATTATATCCATATATAGTATGTTGAACCACACACTGATCATGACTGTCCAACTTCATTTTTATTCACAATAATCCAGGTTATTCTTGGCAAACATGTTAAGGGGAAGTACTTATTCATATGTACATCTATGCTTCAGAAAGTTTGATTGTTATGTTTGTACTTCAGCCAAGGTGTCCGTTAGCGGGGAACATAATTTGACCCTAAGGGACAATGAAACTTCTGTTCCTTAGATCTGCAAAATGTTCCACAAAACCTCTTTCTAAGCTTTTAACCTCCATCTTGACAGCCGTAAAAAGGGGCCTTCAAAAATACTGTGATACTAGCTTTTCAAGAAGTGGTGTAAATGAAATGTGGATATTAAAAAACGCTAACGATCTGCTTGACATCCTGAAATCTAGATCATTATTGCATTTCAACGGCCACCAGGGAAAACTGTTTCTCTAATTTCTAGCAAATTTAACCAACGCCTGACCGATGGATAAAAATGCTTCTCGTCACTAGTGAGAGAACAACTCGCGTGGAATTTCCCGCCAAATCTATTCGGAACACAATCCTCGGTGTTTTACATTATGTCATTAGAGAAAAAGTTTCTACAACTTAAACACGTTATGAAATTTCTCACATCTTGTTAAATAAATTTTCAAATGTTTAAAAACTCGGCAAGCCTCGTTTTCAAACATCTGCAAAATTTATTTATNGAAATATTTCTCGTCTCTAGTGAGAGAACAACTCGCGTGGAATTTCCCGCCAAATCAATTTGGAATACAATCCTCGGTGTTTTACATAATGTCATAAGAGAAACATTTTCTACAACATAAACACCTTAATATAATTATGAAATTTCTCACATCTTGTTAAATAAATTTTCAAGCCTCGTTTTCAAACATTTGCAAAAATTATTTAACTCGATGTTAGAAATTTCATAATCAACTTAGTACTCGTTGTAGAAATTGTTAAACATGGTACCCTAAAAGTATTCTTTGAAAAAAAACTGCACTTCTCATATCAAAATCGGTCATAAGCGGGGAACATAATTAAACATATGACCCTGTAAGAAACATCCTAAAGATCTTCCCCCGAAACACTTCACCAATTGGAACCATCCTCGGTCACGAAAGTCCTTATGTGGTCACCTTACAAAAAGTGCGGATCATGTCATCGAAGATGACAGCCCACTGGCAATATAGTTTAACATCGGACTGTATGGTTTGTTGGATTATCATGGTCCATGTGATAGAAATGGGCTTTGGAGGCCTCTTATTACCTACCGTTAATGGATGTACTTATTAGTTACAATGAACAAAGTTGTAAAAAAAGGAATACACCAGAGTTGCTAGTCTGTATGTGCCTGTTACATCAGTATATGGTTTGACAAAGTACCAGAATTTGAAATGATACAACAATTGTTCACACACTACAGATATATCAATTATATTGTTACTTAGTTTTGATTGATACAACATGCCTTCCTATTCCTGTGTCAGTATATTAATTAATCACACTTGTTTTATGCTGATGTATTGCATGATTGTCTTTTATAATGAAATTAACTGAAGGGGAAGTTAGTAAGTTCAATTAAACTGACACATCCGTTATAGATGTACTTATATTGGCTTGTGAATTCCATGTGTGAGTTCTCGGCAATGAATTCAGCATATTCTAAAAATTAGAATATTTTGAATCGAGAAGAACGAAATCGTTCCTGTAATTAGTAACGGCAGAGACATTTAATTGTGTTTAAATGTCTCTGGTAACGGATAAGCAGAACATGTCTATCGTCTTTGCTTTTCGCTAGTACAAACGATTGAATAAAATAAAATAAAATCAAAATTGGAACGTTGATGAATCGGTGAAACCAAGCAGATCGGCCTGGGGTGTTGTACAGATGTGCGGAACCGGATACTTATGGACTACAGTGTTTAAGATTATAAGATTATAAGAACTTATTACTTGGTGTTTGATATTTCCCGTTTAGGTTTGCAACACCAAGAACACAAACCTAGGCTTTAAACTCAGAATTTTAATATGTCTGGGAATAGTTGTTTCTGAGGGTATTGACAGGTTAGCGTATTGGTCTTGTGCATTATATTTCATCTATGCCGTTATATGTCAAAAATACCATTCATTTCACCACGCATTCAATCTTATCCAATACATTTCATATGATGTAAATTTATTAAACAGATGGCCAAGTTCAGCATGGCAAACATTTTTGGCGACTGTAGTATTTGACTACATGAATGCTAAGCGAATCATTTGATTTAGAAGTAGTATTTTTGTAATGTTTAGTTATTTATTCCACATGATAAGTAAACAATTTACCTAGTTAAAAGCAATTACAAAGTTATCTTAGCTATTAGTGTGTCGATGTCTACTCTGATTAATGTCATTTAGTCAAGTGATATTAATCCTCTCAATTCTTAAATATCCTACTAAATTCAGCATCATAATTGATTTGATAATATCTGCGAAGCTGAGACATTAATTGTTGAATTGATCATTTTGGCTTTTCATTTGGGTCCTATTGGTTATTTGTTCTCTATCGGCTTTTGCACATTTATCTACACTGTAGACGTTTTAAGTTACATCGAAATTGCCATCTTAATTAATACAATTTACTGTTACTTCAGGTTAATTTATATTTGCTTGTGATAATCTGTTTTTGTTTTATGTAGTCAGTTTCTTAAGGAGGCTCACTCCTGTTGTTGTTTCTTGAAACCTTTTTTAATTTTCTAATTATTGTAGACTAAATGAAATGGTAAAAAGAAATATATAGGTACATGTGCTTTTAACCGAGATACAAGTCATTAAAAAATTTGGCGGGAAATGGATTTCTCTGGATTTTCGATTAATTTAACATTGAGATTATTTTTTGTCTAAAAGCTAAGAAGTTATATCAAGAATGTAATGAAAACTTGTCAGGTGTGTTAATTTGACCTATAGAACATTTTCATGAAATAAAAAGTGAGGGTCTGTGTGCCAAATTCTTTAAGCCATTGAACTGGACAAAACAAGAGAAGTTCCGAAATCTGATACAAATTAAAAAAATGTGATGAGTGAGCCTCCTTAAGAACAACAATACAGATAGAGCAGTAATTTTTAAATATGAGAATTAATTCTCTTTCAGGTGTTTGACATTGGTGACACTATAAATGTCAGGACAACTGGAAATAGCCCTAAAGGATTTAAAACAGTCATGTTCTTATATGTAAGTTACTATAGATTATCTTAGTATCACATTCAGGACACTCCATATCCCTTTATTTGTTAATATAACAACTAGAAGTAGCCCAATAGGAATTTTGTAAGTGTTTACAATCGCAAATCTAATCGCAAAAAAAACATTCAGCTATAGAGACATCGGGCCTATTCTCATATTGATTTACTTGATCAGTCCTTTACTTTTATATTCTTAATATCTGAAAGTACTTACATTCGTAAGCCTTTCTTCGAAAACTCAGTTTTTGTTTGTTTTTTGTTTGTTTTTTGTTTTTGGAATGATCTAAAATGTTTTTATCTACTGAAAAGTGTTGCGTAGATAAGCAACCTTTTCATGGTCTCCATCACCTGTTTGACTGGTGACTATGTTAAGTTTTTTCATAAGATCAGTTTTTCAACAAGAATAGCCATGATATCTAGTATATAAGTGGAGGTGGTTGTTGCACGATTACTTTCTGTTAGCTGACTATAAAGACAGAAATTTCTGTCAAAACCTTTTTAGCTCCCCTGGCTAATGCCAGGGTGAGCTTTTGCCATCACTTTTCGTCCGTCGTCCGTCCGTCCGCCGTCCGTCCGTCGTCTGTCCGGCGTAAACTTTTCATTCAAAGGTCATCTCGTCTGAAACTACTTGGCCAATTGAAACCAAACTTGGCCACAATAGTCCTTAGATGGTCCCCTGCAAAAAAGTTGTTTTTTCAGATCCGCGCTATATCCGAGATGGCCGCCAGCGGGGATCATAGTTTTAACATTGGACCCTATGGGAAAATACTTTCAAAGATCTTCTCCTCTGAAACAACTTGGCCAATTGAAACCAAACTTGGCCACAATAGTCATTAGATGGTTCCCTGCAAAAAAGTTGTTTTTCAGATCCGCGCTATATCCAAGATGGTGCCAGCGGGGATCATAGTTTTAACATTGGACCCTATGGGAAAACACTTTCAAAGATCTTCTCCTCTAAAACTACTTGGCCAATTAAAACCAAACTTGGCCACAATAGTCCTTAGATGGTCCCCTGCAAAAAGGTGTTTTTCAGATCCGCACGATATCCAACATGGCCGTCAGTGGGATCATAGTTTTAACATTGGACCCATGGGAAAACACATTCAAAGATCTTCTCCTCTGAAACTACTGAGCCAGTTGAAACCAAACTTGGCCACAATAGTCCTTAGATGGTCCCCTGCAAAAAAGTTGTTTTTCAGATCCGTGCTATATCCAAGATGGCCGCCATGCAGCAGGGATCATAGTTTTAACATTGGACCCTATGGGAAAACACTTCTGAAACTTTTCAGCCAATTGGAACCAAACTTGGCCACAATAGTCTTTAGGTTGCGGCCCTGCAAAAGAGTTGTTTTTCAGGTCTTTGCTTAATGCAAGATGTCTGCCAGCGGGGAACAATTTTAACATTTGACCCATTGGGTAAACATTAAATATCTTCTCTTGAAATTACATAGCCAATAGTGAAAACATACTTCGTCACAACAGGCCATAGTTGTTCCCGTTTGAAAAATTTGCCTGGCTTGTCTGCATGGCATTCAAGATGGCCCCAGTGGGGAACATAGTTTAACCTTGAGACCTATCGGAAGCCTATCGGAAAGCATTTAAAGATGTTCTCCTCTGAAAATAGTTAGTCAGTTGGAACCAAAATTAAACTCACTGGTCCCCTTCAAGAAAGGTGACAGTAGAACTGCACCCCATCCAAAATAGCTGCCAGTCTGGAATATAGGTTAACTTAAGATAATATAACATCAATGTCGATTTAACAAATTTGAAAATTTTAACTGCATAAATCAGCCGTGGCCCAGGTGAGCGATACAGGCTCTTGAGAGCCTCTTGTTTACTTTTATCAGTGGGAATGATTTTGGATTCTCTAACTAACGTCAAGGGTTTTGATAAAACCGTTTCCCAGATGTAAATGATTGGGAGGGACCAATGCCACATTTGTAACTTCAAAAGTATGACTTGGTAAATCTTCTAGAAATCATTATGTTTAGCATATTGCATTGTTAAGTTTACACATTTTGGTGTGTCAAACATAATTTGATCATCTCTAAACTGTTGTTATTTGTTGATAGTCCATTTGCTTTTGTAATCAGCTGATCTCACTTCTTTGTTGTAGATCTTGTAGTGTGTGGTTCAGTGATCATCTAATGTTAGACCTTGTTTTATTTCGCGTTTTCAGTGAGTCAGTGCATTTCTGGTTTTGACAACTTGTTTTGAGTTCGGGTTGTCGGTGCTTCAGTGATCATCTGCTCTTGCTTCTTGTTTTGAGTCTGCGATATGTGTTCTTTAGTAATTATCTGATCCTACAAATTTGTCTTGAGTTGGGGTTATGTGTTCTTCAGTGCCCCATCCGATCGTACTACTCGTTTGGAGTTTGCTGCATTCGTGCTTTGGTGATCATCATTTGTTTAGAGCTATCATTAGTTATACTTGTTTTACTGTATTAATGGATTACGATTTTGACCCTTCTTGTTGGTATGTAACCATTTGTCTTGATTGTCAGTACCTGTTGTTTTGATTGATATTTTGGTTTATGAAGACAGCATCACTTAATGAGATGATAGCATGAATATACCACAATTAACTTTTCGTTTTTGTACAAGAGAGATCATTTGGAGTTTATTTGATAATGTATTGTTTTATTATAGCATTTACGTTTTTGAGTGTTGCAGCATTTTGTATTTTACGGAATGTTTTTGACATTCCAAATTTCATTCAGTTTAATCTTTTGATTGATGATTATAACTTCTGACTTTGCACAGCTAAGCGGAACATGAAGCATTTTAATAATATCAAAATAATTTGGTTGTTAATGAACTCTGTATCACACTTGACTCCTTTTCCGGATTTACAATTAAGTGGCATATAAATTCAAAAATACCGGAGTGTCATATTGATTATTAAAGTAAATTTTGTTATGTACTCGGATTTCAAAGAGCTACCTGTCATCAGCAGTATTAGAGTCAAATAATATGGAAAGCCATAAATCAAAAGAAGTAAATGTAAAAAAGAAATAATCATTACCAAAAATATCGAGATGGGAGACCAAAGCCAATACTAAGGTCTTCCACAGATTGCAATATAGGGAATGAAGCCTGAGTTTTTTTAATCGAATGGTGCTTCAGTATGAAGTCTTATACTGCGTCTTCCCTTTTCAGCCATATCGAATCACCACTTCCTGTTTACCGACTTTGTGTATTTCCTTTTCATTTCCTACATTGGACTTTTTCGTCACACTTTTCTCAGCAAATGCACATGACAGCCACTTGATATTTGGCATGGTGCTTCAGTATGAGATCTTATACCGCATTTTCCCTTTTCAGCCATATCGAATCACTACTTTTTGTTAACTGACCTTCATTTCTCAAATTGGACTTTTTCGTTACACTTTTCTCAACAACTGCACATGATATTTGGCATGGTGCTTTGGTATACGGTCCTTCACTTCACCTCCCCTTTATGGGCATATCGAAGCACCACTTCCTGTTTACCGACTAGGTTTATTTTTCTTAACATATACTAGATTTGACTTTTTCGTCACGCTTATTTTAGCAACAACACATGACAACGACTTTATATTTGGTATGAAATTAAGTGTGGGGTGCTATACTTGCTTCTTCTCTTCAGCCATATCGAAGCACCACTTCCTGTTTACCAAATATGGGCGTTTTTCCTTTTCATTTACCAAATTGGACTTTTTCGTCACATTTAATGTCAGCAAAACTGCACACGCTAGCCCTTAGTATTTGGCATGAAGCCTTAGTATGGGTACTATACTGCTTCTCCCCTTTTCATACTACTACCTGTGTACCGACTTACTGGGTTTTCGTCTTTCTGTCCATCTTTCACACATTACTTCCATCTCATTTTTCTCTGCAACTGTGTCAGTGCTTGTATTGTGTCCACACCTGTACTGTGTCCCAACCCCAAACCTGTACTGTATCCACACACAGTTTAATTTGTTGCATAAGTTGCATAATAAACAGTAAATTATGTTATACTCATCTTAAACTTAAAATGTTAAATTGAAATATGCTTCTCAACTATTATAAATGATTTGCTAGTTAAAAAGAGTTTTTTTTCTCTCGATTTTTATTATCATTACCTTTAGAGATAATATACCAATTGCTGTTTCAAAGATGGTAAATGAGATCTCTGAAATATATTTGTGCCCTTAACGTGTGGAATGTTTTCGTTAGAATACTCAGTACTAATAAATAATGAAAGTTGATTGCAACAATATCAAGACGAGCGTCGAGTAGCACTTGTTTGAGCAAAATTCAATGATACACCTGTGCTTTTTTTGGAATTGATGTGAGACCGTCAGCAAGCATAAAATTAATTTTCAAAAGTGCTTTTACAATCACTGTCATCCGTAGCCCGACGAAACCACTAGTGTCTAGAGCTATTGAACAATTAAAACATAGAAACAAACACAGGGCACTCATCAAGTCGATTGTTAGAAAACTGGGCAGTTGTAATAGTGTGATGTGGGCGCTGTAAACAGGTGGTCATAATAACATTTGGAAATAACAAAAAATATAATTGAAAGTAAGATATTATGTCGATATGAAGAATTCTCTTAAAAACAAGTGCACCATAACTTACATATTTAGAGAGCATATTTCTCTCGCACGAGTAATCTTTTTACGGACACAAAACTACAGGAGAGACAAACTACAGTTTAAATAAACAATGAAAGGATATGGAGTAAATGCACATGAGGCAATGCTCTGCAAAAACATGTTAAAACCTAGTAATGGAACAACACTTTTATTGTTGCTCTTTATTTTGAAATCACTATGAGGCCTTCAACAATGAGCTTTGATCATACTTCATAATAGATATCTTTATTTTGTTTAGTTTGAATTAGTTGATAAGAATTAGTTGATAATTAGGTGAAGAAAGTCCCATTTAAGACACCAGGCTGTGTTATGGTCAAAGGGAGGCAACAGAAAACCATAAGACAAATTATTTGTATTTTTGTCTGACATTTCATTGACAGTACAATAGACATCTCAGTCTCATTTTATTTTTCAGCAGGAACATTGTAAGTCTTTATGTACACGTGTACTGCATTGGCATGTGCATTTTAGTTGCAAAATGTAAATAAGGAAATATTTGTCCAATGGTTGCCCATGTTCATTTTCATGCAGTACTCAGTATGTCTCATATTCTACAGCATGACAGTGAGGCTCAAACATGATTATAGCTTATTTCAGTGGCTCAGTGTCTTCAATTAAGTAGAAATAATCAAATATTTGTAAAGAAAACTGAGAAATTCACTGATAAAAATAATGATTTTGTTTTAGTACTTCTCAGTACTTGATTCTCATATTATGATAACTGAAGAATGAGATTTGTAAATAATTTTCTGGCTGAACATTCATTTCTCCTTTTAGTGTTGACAAAAACATGCAAAAGGATGATAAAGACACTATGATCAACAATCCTGTGAAAGTTTGCTAAAATTATATCAGAAAAGGGCGCAATATTAGTGGCTTCAAGATACAAATAATGATGTCAAAAGGGCATTATTACTCTCTGAAAAACAATATTCTGACAATATTAACAATCTTTAAGTTGCACAATGTTTTTAAATTTAATAACACTTTACTTCAGCTTATGGCAAAAGGAAAGCAGATAAAGTCATATGAAGTTTCCAGTGGAACTGTTACAAGTATTGTTATAGAACAAAATATGGGTTTGGCACCCTCGGCATCTTTACTGTTATGGTCTCTCACAACTGAGGGCGAGCTTGTTGCAGATGAAATGGAAATATTTGTATCAGGTCTTTTTAGAAATACGGTAAGTGCTATCAACAGACTGAATGTAAATTTAGCAGAGTTTGTAGATAATACAGCCTTTGCTATGTTTTTATTTAATATCATTAAAATTAAAACCTTCACTTCTTCATTTTGCCATATTTAAAGGCCGTGTACTTGCAGGATAAACATAAAATGCATGTTGGTAAAATTGTTCGCTTTTTTTAGCTCACCTGACCCGAAGGGTCAGTGTGAGCTATTGCCATCACTTGGCGTCCGTCGTCCGTCCGTCCGTCCGTTAACTTTTCACATTTTCATCTTCTATTCTGAAACCACTGAAGCAAATTCAACTAAACTTGACAGGAATGATGTACTAAAGGTCCTTGACAAAGATTGCTCATTGGGTTCTGATCCGATAAAAAACATGGCCGCCAACAGGGAACATAGTTTAACATTGGACCCTATGGGAAAATCACATTTTCATCTTTTTCTCTGAAACCACTGAAGCAAATTCAACCAAACTTCACAGGAAAGATGTACTAAAGGCCCTTTACAAAGATTGCTCATTTCGTTCCGATCCAATAAAAAACATGGCCACTAGCGCGGAACTTCGTTTAACATTGGACCCTAAGGAAAAAATCATATTTTCATCTTCTCCTCTGAAACCACTGAAGCAAATTCAACCACACTTTACAGGAATGATGTACTAAAGGTCCTTGACAAGGATTGCTCATTGGGTTCCGATCCGATAAAAAACATGGCCGCCAGCAGGGAACATAGTTTAACTTGGACCCTATGGGAAAATCACATTTTCATCTTTTTTTTTTGAAACCACTGAAGTAAATTCAACCAACTTTACAGGAATGGTGTCCTAAAGGTCCTTAACAAAGATTGTTCATTTGGTTCCGATCCGATAAAAAACATGGCCACCAGCAGGGAACATAGTTTAACTTGGACGCTATTGGAAAATCACATTTTCATCTTTTTCTCTGAAACCACTGAAGTAAATTCAACCATACTTTACAGGAATGGTGTCCTAAAGGTCCTAAACAAAGATAGCACATTTCGTTCCGATCCAATAAAAAACATGGCCTCCAGCGGGGAACATAGTTCAACAGTGGACCCTATGGGAAAATCCCATTTTCATATTCTCCTCTGAAACCACGAAAATAAATTCATCCAAACTTTACAGGAATGATGTACTAAAGGTCTTTAACACAGATAGATCATTTCGTTCCAATCTGATTAAAAACATGGCCGCCAGCTCGGAACTTAGGTTTAAAATTGGACCCTATCAGAAAATCGCATTGTCATCTTTTGATCTGAAACCACTGACGCATATTCAACCAAACTTTACAGGAATGATGTACTAGAGGTCCTCAACAAAGATAGCTCATTTCGTTCCGATCCAATAAAAACATGGCTACCAGCGCAGAACTAAGGTTTAACACTGGACCCTTAGGGAATAATCACATTTTGTCTTCTGCTTTGAAACCACTGAAGCAAATTCAGCCAAACTTTACAGGAATGATGTACTAAAGGTCCTTGACAAAGATTGCTCATTTGGTTCCGATCTGATAAATAACATGGCCGCCAGCGGGGAACATAGTTTAACATTGCACCCTATGGGAAAATAACGTTTTCATCTTTTCCTCTGAAACCACTGAAGCAAATTCAACCAAACTTTACAGGAATGATGTACTAAAGATCCTTAACAAAGATTGCTCATTTTCTTCCGATCTGATCAAAAATATTGCCGTCTGCGCGGAACTTTAACACTGGACCGTATGGGAAAAATCACATTTTCATCTTCTCCACTGGAGCAAATTCAAACAAACTTTACAGGAATAATGTACTAAAGATCCTTTACGAAAATTGCCCATTTCATTTCGATCCGGCAAAAAACATGGCCTCCACTGCAGAACATCGGAGCTTGGTACGAGTAAGCCATCCTTTTCATCATCTTCTCTGAAACTATTCAAACAAATTTAACTAAATGTATAGAACGTCCTTTGCAAAAATTACTCATTTCAATAGGATCAGACAAGGACACGGGTGCTAAAGGAGAACATAGCTAAATATTAGACCCATTGGTAATAAACATATTTTTGGTCATGCATGGTATAGAAACATTTTGTCAGGCAAGCGATACAGGCTCAGTCTCTGAGCCTCTATTTTTATTTAATCATTTTATCAATTTTTGTTGTTTTATAAAAAAAGGTGTCAATATTTTTACTGCCGAAAGTATTTACAGCAACAGGTCAAAGCAGTTTTTGTTTGCCCATATATGAAAGTGAAATATATAGTGTTGGTACAAATGATAAGACATTTGGCAAATATTTCGAGCTATTTCACTGAACAAAAGCTATTGTGATAATTAAATAAAACATATAAGTTATATTTACTATTGGTAACTTTGATGCATATGCATTTAGTATCATGAAACATTTAGGGCTATTTCCAAAACATTTGGCTTTCATAGATCAATTTAATATTTCGTTTACGTTTCAAGTAAAAGTCATTGTGAATTATGATTTATATATGCATTTAAGTTACAACATTAGACTTTTTTTGCAGATGAGTATGCAGTTCAATAAAGAGCGTGAGTTTGTAGGACGTGATGTCACATTGACTGTAACATCAAAAGAAAATTCAGACATATATGTAGTTGCTATTGATAAAGGTTCACAGATTTTGAAAGAACCAAATGATATTACAGTTGACGGGGTAAAATATTCTATTTTCCTTTTAACACTTTTGCCTGCTTATGCAAAATATTATGATTTTAGCATGTTGATTGCATTAAATCCTATACTTATATAGAATATTTATTCTCATGCAACAAAGTATATTATAAAGTTAAGTATTTTCACCCTTTTATGTTATACTCAAGGTTCCCGGACTTTTTTCCTAAAAATCTACTTGAGATAAATACTTGATATTTATATGTGTGTTTATCATCATATTAACTTACTTATTATGTTTTGAGTTTTTTCATCATGTTGTACAGGAACTCTTGGCTTTCAAATTAAAAAAAAGACAACCTATGATAAAAGCAGAAAATTGCTTATCCTTAAAGAACCCTGATTTTTTTGTGTGAGACTTTGAAATATAAATTTTATGCTACTGACCCTTTCTTGGCTGTACATGAGATGTAAAAGTCAAATCTTAATGCTTTATTACTATGTTTCTTTTGAAGGACAACCTGCTATAAGGGCCAAAAATTGCTTCGTGTTTGAGTATAGGTCTTACGCTTGAAAACTATGAAAGATAATTATTAACTTGACTGACCCTTTCTTGGCTGTACATGAGATGTAAATTTTAACTTTTTGCTTTATTGTTTTATTTCATTTTGATACAGACAGAAATTATTATTGTACAAATGCAATGTCTGTTGACATATTGGTTTTCAGACAATTGACAGACAATTTGCAGACAATTGACAGACAATTTGCAGACAATTTGCTCTCATGTAAAAAATATACATTCCAAAGTACGGATTTCTGGTGGCCGTCAGTAACTAACTCAACAGTTGGAAAAGTTAGAAAGTTATCATTTTGAGCCATTGCTCTTGAAATTATTGTCTCTTCAGAGCACATGTTTAAGAGGATTTTCTTTTAATTTAACTCTTTGTCGACGTTTAAAACAAATTTTGTTTCAAAACTTGTAAGCTTAAATTCTTAAAATTTCTATGAGGTATCAGTATAACTTATTGCTGAAGGCATCATGATGCCTTCAAGATGAAGAACTACTTTAAAAGTTTTGGTCCATTGCTTGGTTCCAACATGTTTTTGTAGAGACTTTATCTCATGTACATTTGCTCCATATCCTGAATTGTTAATTTGTACCACTTTTTCTAAAAGAAGGGGCTTATAAAGGTAATTTGACTCGCCAGGAAACATTCTGTTACCATATTTGAATTTGAATCTAACATTAAAGCAAAGTGTGAAATGTTTCAAAAGTAACTAAGGGTAAGGGTACTCGTCTTGATAAGTTGGACTTTTTTCTAGTTTGATTTTTACTGCGAATCTTTTTGTGTATTTATTTTATAGCCATTCACCACACATGGTGGGGGTTTGGATCCAAGAAAACGAGTTTAACCCCACCGCAATTTTTGCACCTGTCCCAAGTCAGGAATATGTTGATCATTGGCTTGTCCTCATCTTCTTATAAAATTTTAGTTTTTTGATATTTGGGTTATTGGATGTGGTTTGTTTCCATTGCTTCATTCGATTTATTCACTTTTTTTTACCTTTTTGGGGCCATTTAGGGCTTGCTATATGGTGAGAGGTTTCTCACTGTGTTGAAGATCGTACCGTGACCCCTAGATGCTTTGTTTTGGGTCGTTTTAATCTGGATATGGGTTGTTGTCTCCTTGACATTTACCCCATTTCCTTTCTTTGTCATAAGAGTGTCATTTTTACCAGAACAATTTATAGGTCTTTTGAAAGTTCCATCATAATTTTCTCATTATTAAAGAAAACATTTAAGCTAAAGTGAAGATATACAGATTTTTCAACGTGAAATGAAAATTCTGGGCTGTTACTTTGACCTTTGACCTCAACCTTGTTTTGAAAGTTACATCATACTGAACATTTTTGGTATGAATGTCTTTGTACCTTCAATGATATTTGAGTAATAAGTAAAGACCCTGAAATCGGACATTGAAAATAGGGTTAAATGCAATAGACCCAAAACAGTTGGTGTATTGGTTTTGGAGCCAATGTTAAACATACAAAGCAGGCACACCTTGCCAAGGTCAGCGGGTGGCACAGCATTTTTACATGTTACGCATGCAAGTATACAGGAAAAGACTGTAACTTTTTTTTTTTTTTGAAATACCTGTACCTAGTCGGGAACATTGCGGTGGACAATTTTTCCATTGGTTTTCCACTTTTTTTGTCGTTTTGCCTCTTGTACTTTCGCTTTTGACAATTATATTTGGTAATTTTATTATTACCCCATCATTCTTCCTAACCGATTCATTCATGCATAAAATGAAAGTCAAAGCTGCATCCGAAAGATTTCATAGCACCTATCATATGCTTCGTACAAACCAATGTTGGACATGTCAGAAAGCGTGAATTGACTGGAACCAATCTACATAACCAAGTCGCCTTTGAGTAAAATAAAGGACACAGACAGCATCTGAAGCATGCATTGTAGTTGTAATCCCAAAATGCATCAAACAAACAAATATTGTTGATGTGAGACATTTCAGTAAGCAGGAATTGATTTTATCCATTCTACCTAACGAAGTTTCTAATACCCCCTTAACATACACGAATGTTTCTTACGAATCGTTACGAATGATCGATTCGTAGTCGTTCGCATGCATTAACCGATCGCAAAAATCGTAAGCATTCGCAATAAATCGTGGACGATATGATTCCTAAAATGCTTTACGATTCATTTATGAATAATTGCGATTAGTTTACGGTCGTTTTTCGATTGATTTACTGATAAACACGAAGTCATGCGATCATTTTGAGAATGTATGCGGTTACTTTACGAATTCATAGGAATTCTTTGAGAGTGCTTTCCATATAAATGCAAGTATTTTATGAATGGGTCGGCACTCCAATCTGAGTTGTGTGCCTTTTCTAAAAATAGGATGTCAATTTTCTCTTTTTTTCCTCTGTGGCTTTGGGAAAAAAATAGAGGAATGTTTGTACAAAATAAAGTTTATTTTGTGGTAGAATATTACTTGTCTCCTTAAATATGCATTTTAAGACCACAAGAGGTTACATAGTCTGAAATTTATATAAGCAAATGTTATTCCAAAAGAAAAATTGCTGCCGATGGTGAAAAACTCCTAACTTAATCTCGGATATTCGTATATTATCGTATGTTATACGTTAATTATCCGTAAAAGCTAAGATCAAATCGCAATAATTCGTTTTGTGCTCGGAAGAATTCTAAGATAACACGTTTCTATTCGTATGTTGCTCGCACTTATTCACAACGATTCGTAAATTTTTATCGTAATTGCATCTATTCTAAGTAAATCGTTAAGTGGTCGTTCATACTCGCAACTCATCGCATTTCACTTGTAAATGTGTTTTATTCGCAAGCATTCGTGTTAGTTTTAAGAATCCTGTAAATTTTAAAGATTCGTAAGGATTCGTAAGAAAAATTCGTGTATCTGAAGGTTACATAATGAAGAAAATGTAGATCACAGACAGAATCCGAAGCATGTATAGCTTTCATCCCAAAATGCATCATAGATATCAATATGGTTGATATTGAGCATGTCAGTAGGCACAAATGGAAATGCACCAACCAAGTGGCTTATGCATAAAGTATAGGTCAGATGCATGCATTGCAGGTGTCCTCCCAAATATCATCATGCATTCCAATATATTCGATGTCGGAAATGTCAGTTAGCACGAATGAACCTAAACAAATTGCTTGATAAGTTCAAGACGGCTCCTAGCACCGGTTTGAGCGGAATTCATTGCTACATTTCAGACAATGCTACATCCATGC
Organism: Modiolus philippinarum; assembly: GCA_002080025.1. Classification (NCBI taxonomy): domain Eukaryota; kingdom Metazoa; phylum Mollusca; class Bivalvia; order Mytilida; family Modiolidae; genus Modiolus; species Modiolus philippinarum. Next base: position 48,765 of record MJUU01017715.1, on the reverse strand, counting down.
CTTGTAACCCATTTATGTGGGATCACCAAGAAACATTAAATTAACTGGCAAAGTGTTCTTACAATCTGTCACGGGACAAAATTACCAACAGAAGACAATCACAATATTTAAACAACCATAGAGCACTCATCGCGTCAAAAGTACGAAAGCTTGGCAAAATAAAATTCACATTATGTTGGCACAATAAACAGATGGTCAGAATAACAATTCCATATTACAAAAAATAAAGGTTTAAAGTATGCTAGTGCATCCGTATGAGAACATTTCTCAAGCACAAGTACACCGTAACTGAAAAGCATATAGAGCATATGTCTCTCGCACTTAATATCTTTTTACGGATTCCACACTGCAGGAGAGACAGACTCCTGTTTAAAACAAGTATACCTTAATCCTGATGTTGGACATGTCATTAAGCAGGGATGGATTTTAACCATTCTACTATAGATGGCAACTTAATTGAAATACTCTAACTGGTTATTTGGAAACCTTTCGGCCGATAATCTGGTTTTACCGATGTTTGAAGAATCACTGAATATTTTGCAGATAGATTTTTTTTTGGACAGACAGCAATAATAAACTCTAAGTGAATTGATTTTATGATTGTTTTACATTTACTTTATAGCTTCCGCTATGAAGACGATGTACTTTCTCTTGTTAATCCAAAATTTAAGGAATATTTACATCAGATCTATCCAAAAGAGCTTGAAATTAAAGAAACAGCTGATACACCTACTTAGGCTTCATACTTGGATCTTTTGTTGTTTATAGACAAAGATAAACGTTTGAAATCCAAGCTATATGACAAGCTTGATGAATCTAATTTCCCTATAGTGAATTTTCCCTCTCTTAGCAGCAATATACCTACCTCTCCAGCCTACGGAGTGTACATTTCACAGTTGATTCCTTACTGTAGAATGTGTAGTTTGTACAGGGATTTTTTTAACAGAGCCAAAACACTGTCCCAAAAAGCTGCTTAGTCAGGGATTTTTTCAACCAACGTTAATTTCATCCCTCAAGAAGTACTATGGCCATCATCATGACATCATAGAAAGGTATGACATGTAAGTGTCCCTAATGAAAGCGGACATTTTCAGCTAGATTCACGTTTTCCCGAATTTGACTACCGATTTTGACATTTTCCTAGATTGACCCACTTACAGTGTGACGAGTGCTGTTAAGAGAGCTGGACTTGCTTACCCTGCCGGACCACTGATGTCGCTCTCGGTTTTTATGGGAGTTCACACTGCCAGAGTTTTAGTTTTTTGTGTTGTCTTGTTGAATTCTAGTTTTGTCCTTGTCAGATATATTTGTCGAGCCGATCTGTCCTTGTCCATGTTTGAATATAAAAGTGATTACAAAAGTTTAAAAAATTGAACTTGGTACTGTTACATGTAAAATGTACCATGGATGTTTATTGGTTTTGTCTCATGGTTACAAAATGGCATCAACCAATCAGTCGCCTAACAGATCTTGCAAAAACATATATGCCTCACCGACCGTGCGACGGGTCCTGTTAACAGAGCAGGACATGCTTACCCTTCCGGAGGACGTGATGTCACTTTCTTATTCACTAGAGTTCACACTGTTAGTGCCTTGGTTTTAAATGTTGTGTGTTTATTTTATTTTTGTGCTTTTTAGCTGTCAAACGTCATTGTTTCCTGTGTTCTCGTTTTGGCCACGTTTTGGACTTCGATTTTTGTGAATACTCACTTCCATGACCCTTTGGTAATTCTACTGCCGTTGTTTTAATTACCCTCTTTAATCTTGTCATTGGGTTATCTTAATGATAATTAAGTGTTAATTATTAAAGTAGTTACTGATAAATCTGCCGTCATGTAAACAAGTTGTCAATTATTTTGTCTTTGATTTGTATATCAAATCAATGAAAAACATAAAAAGACACATTGTCAATTACACAAATAGCAGTAAACTTATGAAATAATTTTTGACGCCGAATACTCGAATTTAGTAACCGGTTACAGCCTATTTGATCGATGAATCGATTAACCGGTATCTCGTTGCCATCCGTACATTTTACCTAACTGAGTAGTTCATGCGTTAATTTTAGGACACTGGAAGCATTTACAGGTATGAAAATACCATGTAGAAGTGATATATTCCAGTAATTCACATATTTGAAGTTTCAAAATTATTGTCTGGCCTGCGACGAAAGGCGGGGAAAGCGAGACATAGGCGTACAAAGTATGATGACGGCGACAGCGTAAACTTTCATGTTAAGTTTTTGTGCTTAGGTCATTTTCTGAGTATCTATAAGTGGTTGGTCAATGATATTTGGTTTGTAGGTTATGTCTTGGGTAGTACATGACAGTCGGTCATATGGCTTTTGTCTGTGACCTCAATTTCACGGTATATGGAGCATGTTAAGTTTTTTATGATTAGCATACCACAGAATTGCGGACATAGTTATATAACTTATCTTATCAGCACCTGTGCTGGGCCATCTTATTGACGATTTCAAATTTACATGAGTTTATACGGGAAAATTTTGGGAACCTTTACATTTTTAGTAATATCATGTTTATTTCAAAAACAAGATGAAATTGCCACGTCAGGTAAAATTCTTGAATAAATTCTCTTCATTCTGGTATACAAATATTGAATTTATGTTAATGTTTGATGGTGTCCCTGATTATTTGAAAATTGACCATACCAAAATAGATTATTACTGTAAACGGGTAAAATTAAGTGTTACCATGTCTAACAAAAACTTGATTATAAAATTCATTTTTGGTTTTTAGAAATATTGCCACCCCACATAAGATTCCCAAATGAATGGGGAAACGATTGGTGAAAAGGAAATAAATTTAAAATGTCAATGTCTGGTGTCCCTTGCAATTTGAAAATGAAAATTTGTCGAGATGGTTCCAGAATATATATTATAGAGCATAGCATAGCTTATGAACATACACTTATAAAGTTTTTCTTTTTAAGTCATTATTTGTTTTCCTGCTATCATTATTATCATAAATCATTCTTTTTGATTTTAGGTTATTTTAAAAATAATATTTATCCATCTAATGATAAGACTATGTATATTGACTCCATATGATAACTAGAAATAGCATAGGCCAAGTTCCTACTTTTATTGTATCCATTCTATTGTAAACTTGCCTAACCACGTGAATAAAGCCAAATCAAAACCTCGACAAATGCATGTACAGACTTTGAGAAAGTAATTACCAATGTTAAACTCATGTTCATTCTTCAGATCTTGTCAATTATAAACCCAGTAAGCTGCCATCATACATGTCCAGAACATATTTCCTCATACTGTAATAGCTGCAGTTATACATTCCCTGCGGTGCTATTTCATGGTCCATCTATTGCTGTAGAAGGCTATCATCCAGTAAGAGGGGACTGTATAGATTTATTAACCTCAACTTCGTAAAGCTGGGGCCAATATATCTGTATTAGAGTAACTTGTGAGGTTGAAAATATGACTACCGTATTCGACCCAATAAGCGCCCAGGGCGCTTAGAAAATTCAAAAACGGGGGCGCTTAATTGAATCGGCAAAACCGGAATTTATGCATGTCCGCTACCGTCATTATTATTGAGTTCTATAATGCGTCTTCAACTTCCTGTTGTTTAAATCGTGGTGAAACGAGAAAGTAACAGTAATTAATCACGCGAATTCGGCATAAATAAATAGATATCGGTACTCAGGAGTCGTGGGAGGTATTTTTAAAATTTCGGCGATAATATACCCGCTTAAAACTCAAACATCGGCAAAAAACGTAAGTAAATTTTGGCAGTTTGGGAGTTTTGAGGGGGCGCTTGTGCATTTTGACTTTGAAAAAGGGCGAGGGGGCGCTTATTGGAGCAGGGGCGCTAATAAGGTCGAATACGGTATATCAGAATTAACATTCATTACATTATTAAGAAAAAAAAAATAAACACACATTTTTATGCCTCCGCCGCTAGGCGGTCAGGGGCATAAGGTTTACCCTGATCCGTACGTCCGTCCGTACGTCCATCTTTTTGGTTTCCGGATGATAACTTGAGTATCCTGTATCGGATCAAAACCAAACTTAGTCACATGCTTACTTATCACCCAAGACAGAATCCTATTGATTTCAAGGTCGGTACCCCCAAGGTCAAGGTCACAGTTGCTAAAAATAGACTAAAATTTCAATAAAATTTTGGTTTCCGGATGATAACTTGAGTATACTACATCGGATCAAAACCAAACTTGGTCACATGCTTACTTATCACCGAAGACAGAACCCTATAGATTTCCGGGTTGGTACCCCCAAGGTCAAGGTCACAGTTGCTAAAAATAGACTAAATTTTCAATAAAATTTTGGTTTCCGGATGATAATTTGAGTATACTACATCGGATCAAAACCAAACTTGGTCACATGGTTGCTTATCACCCAAGACGGAACACTATTGATTTTCGGGTTGGTACCCCCAAGGTCAAGGTCACAGTAGCTAAAAATAGACTAAAATTTCAGTGAAATTTTGGTTTCCGGATGATAACTTGAGTATACTACATCGGATCAAAACCAAACTTGGTCACGTGTTTGCTTATCACCAAATACAAAAGCCTATTGATTTCCAGGATGGTAGCACCAAGGTCAAGGTCACAGTTGCAAAAAATAGACTAAAATGTCAATAAAATTTTGATTTCCGAACAATTACTTGAGTATTCTGCATCTAATCAAAACCAAACTTGGTCACTCGCTTACTTATCGCCATAGACATAATCTCATAGATTTTAGCGTTGATACCCCCAAGGTCAAGGTCACAGTTGCTAAAAATAGATAAGTATTACATATAAGACTGTTTCTCAGATTATTTGTTGGAACTACACATTATATCAAAACCAAACCAGTTCCAGTGCCTATTTATCACAGGAGAAAGATCCTTTTTTATAATATTTGATATATATATATTGTACATAGTTATGCCTTTAATATTTAAGGGTTTCGATTGCAAGGAGGCGGGGGCATCCGTGTCCCATGGACACATTCTTCCATTTTTTTAACTACATTGTACAAGTACATCTAATGACATAAAACAATCCCATACAAATTTATCTACTTTCTACTAATGTATCTTTGGCTTCTTGGGGGGCTACTCGAAAAACTAATATCATATACCTTGTTAAAATAAAATGTACAAAATTAAGCCTGATAATAATAATAAAATCCATAAACTTAATAATTATTATGTACGCGGTAGAACCCAGAATACTTACTGGAGATGCGGTAGAACCCAGCATCTGAATTAGAAGCGGTAGAACCCACTTTCATAGACCCGGTCTCAGAGGTAGAACCCATCTGACTTTATATTTATTGAAAGTTTATACTGCGGTACCTATAACCTATATACATTGTATACAGCCCCTACTTTGTAACAATATAATTATTTAACATACCATAATTATAAACTATAAGAAAATTCCTAAACATGATGTGTATATTATTGGGGGAAAATAATTTCCCTGAAATTATGCAGGCCTTCCCTTGAAATAATAATAATATACATAAACAAGATGTGTTTTGTGAAACACTTATGCCCCCGGGTAGAAGTAAAGAAGAAACATTTAGCAACTTTGAACAATGAATGTCCTTCTGACAAAATAATTTGTAGAAATAAATTCTGGTATCAACAGAAAAGTTTAATCACATCAAATGATGATTGCAATTGGATGCAAACACAGAAGTCACCCAAATGAACCCTTCCAATCATTATCCAAGCATTATTAAGAAAACAATTTTCACCCCCCCCCCTTTTTGGAACATTTATAGCCAACTCATTGTGTTCTGTTTATAAGTGTTATCAGTACTTTGATTACACCATGGATCATCAATACTGGTTCCCCAAAAGTCAAGGTATACACAGAAGAGAAGAAATGAAATGATAGATATTTTTAGTAACATCCCTCATCCTTGATATATATAATACATATATAGATACATGTATAACGAAAGTAAAAAAATAAAGAAAATGTGCTGAATGATTTAAAAAATCTTTTTTACAAAAAAAATTTCTAAAGATATCAAGAAACATTTCATCATAAATGAGTTTAATTTCTATATACATATAAAATAAAACAAAATATAATTTCATCTTTTGGTGAAATTTTACCGGACAGTCACATGCCAAGGTCATGGTCACAAGGTCAAATATTCTGGTACCAACTGAAAGGTCTCTCCACAAGGAATACACACGCAAAGTATGAAAGAACTATCACTTACCATTCAAAAGATATGCTCAATGTTAAAGTTTTTATGCAGTTGTTCACAGGCCAAGAGCAAGGTCACAAGGTCACAAGGTCAACTATTCTAGTTCCAGCACATGCAAAATATGAAAGCCATATCACTTACCATTCAAAAGATATACCCAATGTTAAAGTTTATTATTTTTTTCAAAAAGTCCATCACATGTCAAGGTCAAGGTCACAAGGTCAAACATTTTGGTATCGTATGAAAGGTCTTGCCACAAGGAATACACATGCAAAATATGACAGCCCTATCATTTACCATTCAAAAGATATACTCAATGTTAAAGTTTTTATACGACCGCAAAACTTTTGCGGTCGTATTATGTTATGGCGCAGTCGTCGGCGTCGGCGTGGGTGTCGCCGCTGTGGCCAGCATAACTTTGTTTCTAGTGGACGGATCATCTTCAAATTTCAGTATGTGGTTTCTTGGCATAATGGCTATCCCGGGTTTTAATTTCGGGTTTTTGGCCCCACCCGTTACAGAAAAGGGGGCCAAAAAGGGGTAAAATTGGGTATTTTTGTGTCTGTGGACAGCATAACTTTGGTTCCAGTGAACAGATCATTTTCAAATTTTAGTATGATGTTTCTTGGCACATGCTCTAGCCCGAGCTATAATTTTATGTTCCTGGCCCCGCCCGTTTTAGAAAAAGAGGCCAAAAGGGGTTAAATTGGGTGTTTTCACATATTTGACTGTAGAATCTTTATTATTTATCGGATTTTTGATGGGGTTTCTTTCAGTAAACTCTTTAGAAAATTTCCAATCTGGAGTATGCCAACGGATTTCACGTGGCATGTACCGTTCACGAGATAAATGGGGCCCAAATTTTTAGTCCGATTTTGATGCAATTTTTTCGAAAGGATTCCTAATGAAAAATTATCGTAGTGCTCTACTATTAGATTTTTGGTAACTTGTTTCCTTACCCAGCTATGAGGGGCCGAAGGGGGCCAAAATCGTAAATTTACAGATAACCAAAAAATTTGATTTTTCATCGGATTTCGATGGGATTTTTTTCTTTGGATTCCTCTTGATGTCAGCTTTCAGCACCATGTCAACGGATTTGGCATCGCTCTTACCGTTTCCGAGCTATGAGGGGCTGAAGGGGCCAAAATTGTAAATTTAGAGATAACCTAAAATTTTTATTTTTCGTCGGATGTCGATTGGATTTTTTTTCTTTGGATTTCTCTTGATGTAAGCTTTCAGTAGTACGTCAATAGATTTTGCGAAGCTGTTACCGTTTCGGAGCTATGAGGGGCTGAAAAGGGCCAAAATTGTAAAGTTACAGGTAACCTAAAAAATTTATTTTTCGTCGGATTTCGATGGGATTTTTTTCTTTGGATTCTACTTGATGTAAGCTTTCAGTAGTATATCAACGGATTTGATGTAGCTCTTGCCGTTTCCGAGCTATGAGGGGCTGAAGGGGGCCAAAATCGTAAATTAACAGATTACCTTAAATTTTTATTTTTCATAGCATTTCGATGGGATTTTTTTCTTTTGATTCCTCTTGATATAAGCTTTCAGCATCATGTCAATGGATTGGGCGTAGCTCTTACTGTTTCTGAGCTATAGAGGGTCAAAGAGGAATCATAAGGAGTCATAAGGGCTAATTTTTATTTTCCCTAGTTTGTGTCCAGCTAATTACTTGGTCAATCTCCTTATTGCTTCCATCTAAATATTGTGTCAAGCTCTTTCCTATGTCCATACTCACTTTAAATTACACTTTTTCAAATTTCAGTGGACAACATGCTGCGGTCGTATCATGCTGCGCTCGGCGTAGCCCTTTATTTTTATGCAGTTGTTCACAGGCCAAGGTCAAGGTCACAAAGTCAACTATTCTGGTTCCAATTAAAAGGTCTTGCCACAAGGAATACACATGCAAAATATGAAAGCCATATCACTTACCATTCAAAAGATATACCCAATGTTAAAGTTTATTATTTTTTTCAAAAAGTCCATCACATGTCAAGGTCAAGGTCACGAGGTCCAAAATTTTGGTATCGTTTGAAAGGTCTTGCCACAAGGAATACACATGCAAAATATGACAGCCCTATCATTTACCATTCAAAAGATATACCCAATGTTAAAGTTTTTTGTGGACAAACAGACAAACAGACCAAAAACTATATGCCCCGTGATTAAGCATGAAAATATAAAGAGTAGCCCCATAACAATAAATGCAGAACATAGCAAAATCAACCTCATAAGTGAAATTAAATAATATGGAGATGAGGGGGATGGTGGGTGGGACGAGGAAAAATCAACAAGACTGTTAAAACATGTGTCGCCATAAAAAGCTGGAACTAAACTGATAAAAAAACTTTCCTTACTGTAATTTGATTGGTTAGATCTAAACTAATTAATATTCTAATACTTATTAATATGCACATAGTAATGAGTAGAAGATCTACCCATAGACCAACAGATAAAAGATGCATAAACTCTAATTTAATAAATTAAATTGACAATAATAATGAAAAAATACTCATTTTGAAATAGATGCCCTTAAATAATATTAAAAGGACTAAGATAATATTTTCGTTTGATTATTTATACTTTGTCGTTCATCAGTTATATATATGTCTATAAGCCTGGCAACGAATTGCACGTGCAAAATTGTGTATTGGTACAATGGTCAAATAGGTGTTTATCACATTGTCAATTTCCTTTTGATTTGTTTTGTCACAACGTTAATATACAGAAAAAAAAATATTGATTTGTTTTAAAATTACATGAGAAATACGTGTTTACAATAGCAAAATCATTCAAAAATTTAAGAAATATACATTTAGTATCATATGATTTGAAATCAGATATGCATTTTTTCGGTAAAGAGAAAATTAAACCATTAAAACTTATTTCTTTATAAATTTTTAGCCGCGTTTAAGATGTATAAAATGAAAATTTTGCAGCAAATATATACAAAATGTTTTACAAAGTAAATGAGTGTTTCCTAAATTTATTTTATCTTCTTTTATTAATTCATCAATACAATAATCCAGTTCTTATCTATTTATCGTATTGCTGTCAAAACTAATCAAATATAATATCATGCTGATAAACCTACGATATGAAAACTGATACCACATGTATGAAATACTAACGTGTAGTATAACCATAGATTACAAGTTTCATGACAATTTCGAGTTTTGTAGAAATACAGTGTGAATGGTTTGGAGGAGGGGGGAGGGTTATACCGACATGAATCTTTGGACTGTCGAAAATAAACTTTTAAAACGAATTTAAGGACAGGTGTCGAGACCGAGAAATTATCGTTATACTAGTATTTGATTCAGTTTTCTTCTACGTTTTCTGAACATAATTCGCTGGTTTTGCAATGCAATTCTGTCAAGGTGCCCTGATTTAGGGGGAGCTTGTTTGTTTTAGTTTATTGTAGCTATAATATTAAATTAACATCATCAGTTTATCGATATAACATGTACTGCCCGGATAACTGAAGATCTGAATGTTTGAAAGGATAGTGTACCATTCATAGATGCAGCATTTCATTGAGGAACAGCTTGCATAAATATTAAGGGTTAGCCCAGTCTCAAAATCAAAAGACCCGGCACCTGAATCGGTTTTCAGGGGCTTCGGCTACAGAGCTGCCGGGCGCGTCCCCAGGTGGTGGATAGGGGAATGCCCTGTCTATGCGGGGTAGTCAGGTCATAATACGGAAAACCTGACCGCGAACCATTGTAGCCAAACTGTGTGGAGAAACGCCACGCTCCATGCAGTATAAAAACCCCTTCTATATTTCTCTAAAGAGAGCAGACGCACTGGGTGTCGTATGGAAGGCTAAATTTCCTGCCCCTACCCATTTCTCCAATTTTCCAGTGGCAGTCAAAAGTCGTTGCCCAGGTTGTCCCTTCCACCTTTATTTCTTTCTTCTGATACTTTCAATTTTTTGAATTGATTAACTTGTTCTCGTCCTGATATAGCTGAAATATTGCTCATTGGACGTTAAACTCTAAATAATCAATCAATCAATCAAAATCAAAAGACACTTGTGTGCGAGTCACCGTGCCTAACTAATAATATTAACTAGTTTTAAAGCTGCATCTCATCGTAGGGTCAGTTTTGACTACACACGATGGTGCATTTTGTTAAGAATTTGTTACTTCCGCTTCTTGATCTGTAAAGTAACTGTCAAGATAAAGATGTTCCTACAAGTTTTACTCCATATTTGTGTGCAATGTTTACTTAGGATATACTAGTGAGTGGTTGTAATCCGAATACATTTAACTAAGCCGAATACAGGCGGGAATCTGTAGGAGCCTCGCCCACTCAAACCGAAAAAAAAAATAGAGTAAAATCCTTTTTTACAAAGATTTGTTTGACAATTTTCGCGTCTCGCTGTGTTCGGCGATTTTCTTTCACTTACGCACATCTAAATTTCACCCGAAAGACATTATCTGATTTAATAGACGAAACTGTTTATCAAGTTTTAGAATGTTAAACACTTTTAACAAATTAATTTGGTACAAATCATTCCTTACCATACAGCACAATTGCACACATCAGCAAACAATATTTACAGCAATGGTTCTAAATATCGCTATATATACCGTATTCGAATGCATCCCGGCAATGCATATATTGATATAGAGAAGATGTAATCATATATTTGTTCCACCCGACAAATGTTCCATTGGAACAAATATTATAAACATTGGCATAATAGTTCTTCCTTTTGGAACGAATATTATAAAACATTTATTCCGTTAGGAACAAATATTATAATATTTGTTCCAATGGATCAAATTTTATGTAATATACTTTTTGGAAAAAATCTTATGGTGGAAATTATATTCTGTTACAAAAAGAGGAAAGAAAAGGAGAAATCTTTTGTGATCATCTTTTGCAACGATTAGATTTCTTTATAAATTGCTGAATAGATAGAAATATACAGACATTTTGTCGTTTAGAGTATTTTACTGCAAAGAGTAACGTTTCTCATGATTTCAGTTCCTGTAAAATTTAATTTTTTACATAATTTGGAATTTGGAACGATTTAAAGTGGGCATTCTAAGAAGAATTGAATAGCATCTTCAATAACATGTCCACATAATTGACATTTTCATGTTTAAGCAGCTACCATAGTTAATCTTGAACTTAAATTTACTGTCGCGGTGGCGTTTAATTTTTCGTCAATATCAAAAGTTTATTTAAATTAATGTATCACTTCTGATTGAATGTTGCTGAAAAAAACAACAGTAAAGCTGTCTTTTCGGTTTGGCATGCTTTTCAATGTTTCAAATATATCTAACAACGGACTTCATAAGGACATGATCCAACTTTCTTATTATGGTAATGAAATTTGATTTTTATTATTTTTTAGCTTACACGAGAAATCTGAATTAGCTGAGAATTTGAAAATTTTTGTAGTCTCCCTCTTTTTCTGATTAAAATCTCTTGTCCTGTCATGTAATCTACTATCCGTTGCTAATCAGTTGTATCCTTTATTTGATTTGTAATTAGCACTATATTTTAATAGATACAACAGCTACAGATAAGATGTTTGTTTATCATGAGTTATCTCATGTCGTTTACTGACACCCTATTGTAAAAGATTATATTAGGGAACCAGCACTGTTAATTAAAATTTATATGTTTGGATTGTCTCCCTTTGAAATGTCAATAATTCTTTCACATGATTGTTTTCTCAGTAACTTGAAGTGGTAGGTCAATGGTATATGGTATATAGGTTGGTCTTTGGCAGTGCATTACAGTATACAAATAGTTCATGGCACTGAGGGCCATATGGTAGTTTATGGATTGGTCTCTCACTCCCAAGATAGCATATGGACCGAAGCGGAGCTGAGGTCCATATAGTATTTCGGAAGTGAGAGACCCGTCCATAAACTGCCATTTGGCCCGAAGTGACATGATTTATTTGTAATATTGTACTCGACTGATTGCTGTCTTTTTAAGCATGGACCTTCGTCTTTTTATTCTTAGAGGAATTTTTAGGGTATGTTTCGTGTTCGGCCACATTAAAGCATCCCCCCCTAAGCAGTATACGAGTAGTGCTTCATCAATTAGATTTTTTCTAAGGGACCTAGAAAAAGGGAAATGAAATATTCTTTTATGTTTGTTATGTACTGAAAACTGTAAATGGTAGTGGCATAATGCCGTTATGGCTCTTAAAACAATTTAGAAAACATCGATATTACAGTCAATTTAGTCAAGTAGATAGATGGCCATAGATGATCTTTCCAACAAATTATGTCCCCTTAACTAGTTCAGATAAGATTCAAATATTTCGAAAACTAAAAATTAAAAAGAAAAAAAGATCTAAAAGTGTTAAAACAATTCTTCCATGAAATCAATATTGTCATAAATTATACATTGGAAATGGGTAATGTTATTTTACCCCTGCTCCGAAGGAGGGGTATACTGTTTTACCTCTGTCCGTCCGTCATTCCGCCCGTCCGTCCGTCACATATGTTTTCGACACATTTTTCTCAGTAATCACGCAAGACAGCCACTTGATATTTGGTATGGTGCTTCCTTGTGGGGTCCCATACTGCGCCACCCCTTTTCGGCCATATCGTATCACTATTTCCTGTTTACGGACTTTGCGCGTTTTTTACTTGTTTTTTTCAAAATTTTGACTTTTGGTCGCATTTTTCTCAGCAACCATGCATGACAGCTACTAGATATTTGGTTTGGTGCTTCAGTATGGGGTCCCATACTGCGCCTCCCCTTTTTGGCCATATTGATTCTCTACTTCCTGTTTGCTGACTTTGTGCGTTTATTACTTGCTTTTTCGAATTGTGACCTTTTTGTAGCATTTTTCAAAGCAACCATGCATGATAGCCACTTGATATTTGGTGTAGTGATTCAGTATTTGGTCCTATACTGCGCCTCCCCTATTAGGCCATATGGAATCACCACTTCCTGTTTACTGACTTTGTGCCTTTTTACTTTCATTTTCAAAATTGTGACTTTTTTGTCACATTTTTCTCAGCAATCACACATGACAGCCACTTGATATTTAGTAAGGTGCTTCAGTATTGGGTCCTATATTGTGCCTCCCATTCTAGGTCATATCGAATCATCACTTCCTGTTCACTGACTTTGTGGTTTTTGTTCTCGCTTATTTGCATCTTGATTTTTCCTCCAACTGTGTAAATGCTTGTATTGTGTCCACACTTCTACTGTGTCAACACCTCTATTGAGTCCACACACACTTAATTTTACACTTTCTTTATTGATTCAGGGTACACTGAGCGGGGGTATAACTGCCTGCCATTCGGCGACAGCTCTTGTGTTAACACCTGTTTCCGAAATAATCAATTTCAAATCACAGTAAATGTCATTAACACGATTAGATAAATTTCAGATTTAATTCATAGATGAAAACAAAAATGGTGAAAATTATGATGGCAATGATAATTGACGTGTACAATTACCGGAAATGCAATTCCGTATTTTACCTTTATATTGGACCGGGCCAGGTCAATATACTATATATTGGAACGGCTTGGTAACAAAGACAAATGAGTAAAGTATAATATTCTGCTTTATGCCTTTTGTCTTTGACCGCTATTTCACGGTCCAATAAATATGATAAGTGTTTTGGTTATTTTATGTTCTCGGTAACTATTAGTGGTAGGTTAATGATATGCGGTATATAGGTTTGCCTTCGGTAATCCATGACAGTCTGTCATATGGTTTTTGTCCATGACATAAATGTCATGGTCTAGTGGTCATGTGAAGTTTTTTTTTCTAATTTGATCAATTTCTCAGTAACTGTATAAGGTACATCAATGATATTTGGTATGTGGGTTGGTCTCCTGAAGTACATGACACTGTATTATTTGGTTTTTGTTTGTGACCTCAATTTCACGGTCCAGTAATTATGTTAAGTTTTCCAGTATCTATTAGTGGTAGGTCAATGATATTTGGTATGTGGGTTTGTTTTGGGTAGTACACGACAGTCTGTCATATCACTTATGTCTGTGACTATAAGAATCTAACACCAGGGCGAGGGTCAGACAGAAAAATCTCAGACACCAAAGGGTAAGTTTTCAAGTACTCGGACGAAGCTTGCTGAGTCCGAGACGCCAGAAATCTTACCCGAGGGTGTCTGAGATTTTTAGTCCCTTACCGGCTTCGCTGAAGGGGACTTTAGGTTTGCACTCTGTCAGTCCGTCACACTCAGTTTTCCGAACTTTTTTCCCATACTATAAGAGATATTTACTTAATATTTGGTATGTAAGTCTACCACCATGAGTTACAGATCAAGTTCGAGTTTGGTTTCGGTTCATTGATTTTGGACGGAGTTATGGGCCTTTGACTAAGAAAATTGTGGTAAAATACTAGTATAGGTTTTCCGGACCTTTTTTCTAAACCGTTCCAGATATTAAGCTAATATTTGCTATGTGAGTCTACCATTATGAGTTACAGATCAAGTATGTCTTTGGTTCCAGTCCATTTATTTTGGACGCAGTTATGGACCTTTGACTTAGAAAATTTTGGTAAAATATAGATTTTCCGGACTTTTTTTCTAAACCGTTTAGGATATGAAGCCAATATTTGCTATGCGAGTCTACCACTATGAGTTACAGATCAAGTTCTAGCTTTGTTCTGGTCCATTTATTTGGACGGAGTTATTGGCCTTTGACTTAGAAAATTTTGGTAAAATATAGGTTTTCCGGACTTTTTTCTAAACCGTTCCAGATATTAAGCTAATATATGCTATGTGAGTCTACCATTATGAGTTACAGATCAAGTTCGAGTTTGGTTCCGGTCCATTCATTTTTGATAGAGTTATTGGCCTTTGACTTAGAAAATTTTTATAAAAATAGGTTTTTCGGACTTTTTATCTAAACCGCATCAGATATTAACTGATATTTGCATTGTTAATCACCCATTATGGGTTACAGATCAAGTTTGAGTATGGCTTGGGTCCATTGATTTTTGACTGAGTTATTGGCCTTGGGATCGGAAAACTTGTCTTTAATTATTTTTGCCGGTATAACAAAGAATTGTTCCACCTGTAGGGGACTTCTGTATTGCCTTGCAATACGATCCACNCCCCCCCCCCCCCACAGCATCCAAAAATCAAACAAATCACCATCGAAACGACTTTGTTGACATCAGTGAATTACGTCCCATTTCACGATGTCATAAAGCATGGAGCACGCCACGCGCCAGAATTGGGGGTTATTTCGGTGCTGACGATTTAGGCATTTATGATGTGTTCTAGTTCAAATTTTTGCTTTCTTAGGTAGTCAATATACTATTAAATATTTTGAATTATATCATTTTCGATTCATGTGGACTAAACTGTGTATATTGTTATGATATAAAAACTCGCGGAGATATACGCGTGTAGCTTGTCTTACACCCCCCCCTTGTGTAAGACAGAAAAATCTTGCACTGCGAAAACAATGGATTTCCTTGTCCGAGGTGGGAGAAATCAAATTCATGGTCCAGTGATCATGTTGAGTTTCCCCATTATCTATTAATGGTAGGTCAATAATATTTTGGTACGTGGGTTGGTCTTTGATGGAACTTTACAGCCTGCTATTTGGCCTTTGCCCTTGATCTCATTTTCACGGTCTAGTAAACATGTTTAATATTTCAATATTTATAAGTGGTAGGTCAATGATATTTGGCATATAGATTGGTTTGTGGTAGTACATGACAGTCTGCTATATTGCTTTTGTTAGTTACTCCAATTTTACTTTAGCGAACATGTTAAGTTTTTATGATTTAAGTCAGTTTGAGTTTTTACATCAAATGTGAGGCCAAGTAGGGACGGCCGAGACATCAATTTGGGTCTACACTTGTTTAAATGTTTGTAATAAAGACTTAACATGAATGTGAGGAAAAATAAAATCTGATTAGTAGTTTTCTTAGTGTGAAATGTCATCACAGTCTTTGAAAAAAATCTTTTAGACTATTCCAATAATTTAACACTGTTGACTAACCTTTTAATATATTACCATTATCCGTACACATAATAGTCAAAATTTCTGCCATACATTTCTCAGCTTGATTACAAATTTGGTATACATCTTCCTTCTAAAACTTCAATCTTTGTAATCTATTTTTTCAATCTCAGTCATATCAACTTCCTATTTGACGTATCTTTTATTTTTTACTATTTATCATAACCAATTATTTCTTAAAATTTATTACATTGTACTTGAAATATTTATATATGTGTTGTATGCATATGCCTTTTTAATTATGATTAAATGTGTTTTAAAATAACTGACGAGTGATTTGGGCGGGTCTCAATGAAAATTAGATCAAGTACTCTAATTGAGTCATCCTCATTGAATAAAGAATTTATTTACTTACTTACTAGACACTTCTCAGCTCTTGATGAACATTCTGACACATCTAGTTTTGACTAGTGGTGTTTCTTCATTTTTCTTTTCTGTCCCTTGGTGTTTATGATGTTGTCTTTGTCCCTGTTCGTTTTTATGTCTGACAGCTCGTTTCTCACTAACTTTGACATTCTGCCTTACAAATAATTCTGCGTATTGTCTTGCTTACTTACACACTTTAAATGTAAATGAAAGGAATATTCAAACTCATAGTTTATATAAGCTATTTTAAATATATCATAACAATAAAACTTTAATATGATTTGCATTGATTTTAGACAAGAGCATATCATAACCATTGGCAATCAAAGATAAAAAAAATTAAAAATTACTAGATTTGTTTTCAAAGGTTGGGAATTTGCTCAAACAAAGGTATAAACTGTATTCATTATGAATTTTGCAGACAAAAAATCACTTGTTGAACGATCACAATGTTTCATTCTTTCTGTAGACAAATGAAGCGATTGCGAAATTCGACACAAGGCAGGAAAAGAAAGATGTTGATAACTGGTTTGGTCCATTTATTCGTGGGAAAAGGGACATCGATACGTCACGAAAATACTATTCCGGGACAGCAGCCAAAAATATCATAGAGGTAAAAATGTTTCATCTAATAAATAATTATACATAGGTTTCATAACGAAAGGAATTTTATATCGCTGGCTATCAACCAGAGTTATGTAATTTCAATACATAATAAACGAACCTTTGGCGAGTTGATTGTATTTGAAATAACATAACAAGAGTTGATATCCAGCTCTATGAAATTCTTCCGAGTTGTTAAACCTATTTGCCTATTTGCCTATTTTCGTATAGTAATGCAGCAAATTTTCAGTGCCGAACTACATTTCTGTTTTTATTTGCTTGTAACGTTGCAATTTTGTTTTGAAAAACAACATCTTTACTGGGCAACGTTAATCACGGCCAACGAGATCTCATCCATGGGCAAATAGAAAGGTCGACAAAATAATAGCACGAATAACTTAATACAGAAGTTACCGAAGTCATGCATGGTGTGCTATTAATTGCCGCCCGACCAAGGACATTCTCTCAAAAGCTTTTCCACTAGTTCATATCTAACTCCAGATTCAAAGTCTCGTTGTGTTCCACTGAATAGCAATTCACGCAAGAATAGGTAATCATGCTGAATCATAAGACAATGGTATTTATCAGATGTCATGACAAAAGAATTCGAAGCAAATTTTTCCCACTGTTAACATTTAATAATGTAGATTTTTATGTTGTAATGATATGTAATGACATGTCATAAAAAAGATCAATGTCTGAATAATACATATGATAAAAATATGAAAGTTCAATGTCTTAATAATTTACTTGATTAAGTTTTCAAATAACACAGGAATGCATGGCTTAGTCGTTTGGACCCCATGGTGTACTATCGGTGCAATATTAGATCAGATTATTCAATACAGATGTTATATTATGCACTTTTATCTGAACACTGTTGACTAAATTGCTGTGCAAAAACATTTTGCTGAATCACGTTTATGCAATCTTTCTGCTACTAAACACTGCTACTAAAACAGAATGCCGGTTCTAAGGCATCGAAAATGGCAAATCTGCTTAATATATACAGAATGATGCAGGTGGCAGCCTTTTTCAAGTTTGCCAGATGCTGCAGTAATCTAAAGAGCATTCATATTGTTAAAGTTGCGTTGCTAAAACCAGTAGAATTAGTTATCAGCAATGTATTAAGACAATTTCGTTGATTTACTGTATTTTATTTACTTTTTCTGCAAAGGTGTACCAAGTGTTCAAGTAAAATTTTTCATACAGATTTTTGTAAAAAGATTTCCTCTATTTCAGTCTGATGAGAAGAATGGGCATAAGAAGCTGGCTTTAAAGATGGGTTTTCCCATGTTTATTGATGTGTAAGATCAACAGGTCTTAGTACCTATGTCTGTCAACCAATTTGAGTTTTTTAAATAAATTTCCAAAAATAAATACATGTATATTCTTTTGAGAATGACAGTGTTGAAAAGTGAGCATAATCATAAAAAAATATCCATTTTGACAAATTTCAGACTGTAGGCTGTGTGTATATAACAGATGGAACTGTAGCAAACGTAGAAGACCAAGGTAAGGAACTACAATTAAAGGGTTACAACATTAGGGATTATTTAGATAGGACTTATCCAAATACATCAACACGGAACATAGTTTAACATAAGAATCTTACACTAACAAATATGCTATGATCTTGTTTGGCCATTTTGATGTAATTACGATCTTGACAGGCTTAAAACAATTATATTAAGATGGTGTCAGATATTCTGTCGTACTTTAAGATAATTTCTTTCAAGGACAACCAAGACCTGTTCAGTTTATCGAACTGCGTTCAAAGGCGATCAAGATGTGTTAACTTTGTCCTGATCAAATAAGAGTCAAATCGAGATCTTGTTTGATCTTTACAAACTAAACTTGTCGTGATCAAGATATAAACGCAATTAACAAGTGTATCTTATTTGATCTAAAACTTTCTTGTGGCAGATTTCCTGGCTCAGTAACGTATTATATTTGCAATTCTTCAATGAACATACCAATATTCCTCAAGTACCACCTATAACAACCTTCAAAACTCCTATCTTTTCTTTGTCAATCAACCAATCAAGATTCTATAGAATTCTTTTGTATACCAATTTGTCATTACTGGAGTATCAAGATAAACCCCTTCAGGCAGTACAAATTGGTATACAATAGAATTTCTATAGAATCTTGATTGGTTGATTGGCAAATAAAAGACAGGAGTTTAGAAAGAGTTTTATAGGTGTTACTAGAGGAATACTGGTATGTTAAAGAGCCAGGAAACCCGCCATAACTCGTCTTGATCGTCCTTGAAATCAATTATCTTGAAAACCAGCTTAAAATGGTACGTGTCTGTCTACACAAAATTTTGTTCGGCCCGTCATGTTCATGACAAGATGACCAAATACCAAAGTTCCTGTAAATTTAATTTGTGCAAACAAGATCATAACCTGTCTGCTAATGTTACAAGATCATTTTGATCATCTCTGCTGATAATACTTAAGCAAATTGAAAGAAATAGTACATTGATGACATAAAGGAGATAATTATACCCCCGCCTTAAAAGGTCGGGGGTATATAGGATTCCTCTTGTCCGTCCGTCCGTCTTTCCGTCTTTCCGTTCGTCCATCCGTCACACTTTGGTTTCCGGATGATAACTTTGGTTTGCATTGAAGGAAAGTTTTAATATTTTGGGACAATGTTTATATTCATAAAATACAGGTCAAGTTCGATTTTGACCGTGATCGGTTTTTGCGTTCCAGAGTTATTGCCCCTGAATTAGGCATAATTTGTAAATTTTATGGTTTCCGGATGATAACTTGAGTTTGCTTCTAAGGAAAGTTTTAATATTTAGGGACAATGTTAATATTCAAAAAATACAGGTCACGTTCGATTTTGACCATGATCGGATTTTGCGTTCTAGAGTTATTGCCCCTGAATTACACAAAATCTGTAAATTTTATGGTTTCCGGATGATAAATAGGTCAAGTTCGATTTCGACCATGATGGGATTTTGTGTTCTAGAGTTTTTGCCCTTGAATTAGGCAAAATCTTTACATTTTATGGTTTCCGGATGATAACTTGAGTTTGCTTTGAAGGAAAGTTTTAATATTTAGGGACAATGTTAATATTCATAAAATATAGGTCAAGTTCGATTTCGACCATGATCGGATTTTGTGTTCCAGAGTTTTTGCCCTTGAATTAGGCAAAATCTGTACATTTTATGGTTTCCGGATGATAACTTGAGTTTGCTTTGAAGGAAAGTTTTAATTTTTTTGGACAATGTTTATATTCATTAAATACAGGTCAAGTTCAATTTCGACCATGATCGGATTTTGTGTTCCAGAGTTATTGCCCCTGAATTAGTTAAAATCTGTAAATTTTATGGTTTCCGGGTGATAACTTGAGTTTGCTTTGAAGGAAAGATTTAATTTTTTTGGACAATGTTTATATTCATAAAATACAGGTCAAGTTCGATTTTGACCGTGATCAGATTATGTGTTCAAGAGTTTTTGCTCCTGAAATAGGCAAAATTTGTAAATTTTATGGTTTCCAGATGATAACTTGTGTCTGCTTTGAAGGAAAGTTTTAATATTTTGGAATAATGTTTATATTCATAACATACAGATCAAGTTTGATTTTGATCATGATTGGATTTTGTAGTTCAGTGTTATTGCCCCTGAATTAGGCAATATCTGTAAATTTTATGGTTTCCGGATGATAACTTTAGTTTGCTCTGAACAAAAGATTTAATATTTTGGGACAATATTTGTATTAATAAAATAAAGGTCAAGTTCGATTTTGACCGTGATCAGATTTTGGGTTCCAGAGTTATTGCCCCTGAATATGCCAAATCTGTAAATATTATGGTTTCTGGATGATAACTTGAGTTTGCTTTGAAAGAAAGTTTTAATATTTTGGGACAATGTTTATATTCATTAAATTCAGGTCAAGTTTTATTTTGACTGTGATCAGATTTTGTGTTCCAGAGTTATTGCCCCTGAATTAGGCAAAAGCTGTAAATTTTATGGTTTCGAGATAATAACTTCAGTTTGCTTAGAAGGAAAGATTTAATATTTTGGGACAATGTTTGTATTTATAAAATAAAAGTCAAGTTTGATTTTGACCGTGATCAAATTTTCCGTTCCAGAGTTATTGCTCCTGATTTAGGCAAAATTTGTAAGTATTATGGTTTCCGGATGATAACTTGAGTTTTCATGGAAGGAAAGTTTAAATATTTTGGGAAAATGTTTATATTTATAAAATACAGTTCAGGTTCAATTATGACTGTGATCGGATTTTGTGATCCAGAGTTATGCCCCTTAATTAGGCAAAATCTGTAAATTTTATTGTTTCCAGATGGTAAATTCAGTTTGCTTTGAAGGAAAGTTTTAATAATTTTGGTACAATGGTTGTATTTATAAAATACAGGTCAAATTCAATTTTTATCAAAATCAGATTTTGCATTCCAGAGTTATTACCCTTGAATGAGGCAAAATCTGTAAATTTTATGGTTAAGGAAGTTTTAATATTTTAGGACAATGTTTCTTATTATGAAATGCAGGTCAAGTTAGATTTTGACAATGATCAAGCAAAATAGTTATCCAGGTTGCTGCAACTACTAGAATTGCCTATGGGCGGGGGTATCTTTTGTGATCAGCAGATCACCTTTTTCTAGTTTTCTTAAAGGAATGTACTGAATTGCTTTGATCTTCAGATTTAATATATGACCCTTGTAGAATAATATTTTATAATCTCTATTGGGATTGCCCTTCCCGAGCACCTGATGTAACTCTGTAAGATTTCACACTGTTAGTGCTTTAGATTTTATTGTCTCGCCTGCGACGAAAGTTGCGGAAAGCGAGACATATGCGTACATATTATGGCGGCGGCGGCGACGGCGACGTAAACTTTCATGTTAAGTTTTTGTGATTAGGTCATTTTCTCAGTACCTATAAGTGGTAGGTCAATGATATTTGGTATATAGGTTGGTCTTGAGTAGTACATAAAAGTCTGCTATATGGCTTTGTCTGTGACCTCAATTTCACGGTCCAATGAACATGTTAAGTTTTTGTGCTTAGTTTAGTTTCTCAGTAACTATAAGTGGTAGGTTAATGATATATGGTATGCAGATTGGTCTTAGGTAGTACATGGCAGTCTGTCATATGGCTTTTGTCCTTGACCTCAATTTCACGGTCTATTGAGCATGTTAAGTTTTTGTGATTAGGTCATTTTCCCAGTATCTATAAGTGTTAGGTCAATTATATTTGATATATAGGTTGATCTTGAGTAGTACATGACAGACTGTTATATGGCTTCTGTCTTTGACCTCAATATCACGGTCCAATGAACATGTTAAGTTTTTGTGCTTAATTTAGTTTCTCAGTAACTATAAGTGCTAGGTCAATGATATATAGTATGTAGGTTGGTCTTAGGTAGTACATGACAGTCTGTCATATGGCTTTTGTCCTTTACCTCAATTTCACGGTCTAACGAGCATGTAAAGTTTTTGTGGTTAGTTTAGTTTCTCAGTAACTATAAGTGGTAGGTCAATGATATATATAATGTAGGTTGGTCTTAGGTAGTACATGACAGTCTGTCATATGGCTTTTGTCCTCGACCTCAATTTCACGGTCTAGTGAGCATGTTAAGTTTTTTTGAGTAGGTAATTTTCTCATTGACTATACGTAGTAGGTCAATGATATTTGGTATATAACTTGATCTTGAATAGTACATGACAGACTGTTATATGGCTTTTGTCTTTGACCTCAATATCATGGTCCAATGAACATGTTAAGTTTTTGTGCTTAATTTAGTTTCTCAGTAACTATAAGTGCAAGGTCAATAATATATGGTATGTAGGTTGAACTTGGGTAGTACATGACAGTCAGTCATATGGCATTTGTCCTTGACCTCAACTTCACGGTCTAGGGAGCATGTTACGTTTTTGGGATTAGGTCATTTTCTCAGTTACTATAAGTGGTAAGTCGGTGATATTCGATATGCAGGTTGATCTTTGGTATTACATTACAGACTGCTATATGGCTTTTGTCTGTGACCTCAATTTTATGGTCCAGTGGTCATGTTAAGTTTCCAAGTATCTTTTAATATAAGGTCAATAATATTTGGTATGTGGGTTTGTCTTAGATGGAACACGAAAGCCTGCTATTAAGCTTTAGCCCTTGACCTGATTTTCATGGTCTAGTGAACATGTTTTGTTTTTCATTCAGTGGTAGGTCACTTATATTTGGCATTTTGGTTTTAGGTGACGGTGTGCTATATTGCTTTTGTCAATTATCCTAATTTCTCAATCTAGGGAACATGTTTAGTTTTCTGATGTAGTCACTTTGAGTTTTCACACCAATTTTGTGACCATGTAGGGACGGGCGAGACGTAATTTGGGTCCACACTTGTTGTTGTATCTGTAGTGTTTGCGTTTTGTGGTTATGAAGCGTCTTTGGTCTTCCCTCTTATGGTGTTCTTACTTTTGTCTTGTCCCTGGACATTGATTTATATAATCTTGTTCTTTGCTCCTTTGGTATTCTACTGCCGTCATTTGATAATCTCTTCGGTTTTCTACTACCGTTATTTCGTAATATTGTTCTTTGTTCCTTCGGTAATCTACTGCCGTTATTTGACAATCTCTCCTGAAAGTGCTAAAGTAATTTGGAGCATATTGTAGAGGAATTATGTATTTTGTAGAAAGGTCGAAAGCCCTGAACAAAGCTCAGCAAGAAAACCTTCGGTTGAAATAATATCCACTGAACCAATTTAACAAAATTTTGGGGTATATAGGAATCACCTCGAGTCGAATCAATCTTTACAGAAATTTATTGGAATTTATGGTAGGTCCTTTACAAGCCAAACTTGGTCGAAACATGACTGACAGTACGCAACAAAGTTTTGCATTTTAATCCTATTTGAAAACAGAATTATATGCTATGAAAATACTCTGCTTTTTCGGATCAGACATTTTAAAAAGTGGATCATAACATGTTTTTAGTGAATGGGAAAGCTCATTTTGAAAAGTGCAAGATCTGGCCATTAAATTTTATATTTTCCCCAATAAAAACTTGCATTACTTTTTATGTTTGTATTTTTTTTTTGTGGAAAGGGTCTAGTATTATATTAATAACTCGAGTATGTACCTTACTGTGGATGCATTTATTTTCCTGGGTTCCAATTTTCGTGGTTTTGCTAAAATTCATACATTCCTGGGTTCCTAAATTCGTGGTTTCAGACTTTCGCTATTGAAAGGTTATGGGAATTTTGTATTTCGTGTGGTTTTTAATTTCGTGGTTAGAGTCAACCATGAAATCCACGAAAATTGACTCCCCACGAATAATAGTGCATTCACAGTATTATTATTATACTGTACTTGATACAAGGAGACAGATGATGTAAGCTACTCCAGATCGTTTCCAAAAACTTATTATTTATTGATATTGATATCTGTATTTCATATGTTAATTGTATAATGTAGCTTTTAAGTGATGGCGGATTGAAACTAAAAAGCAAGTGTCGAATAGGCTTGAATAAAGTTCGAGATGTTTATAAAACATCCTTACCCATTTTAAATTACTTCTTTGCTATTATTAAATTAATTCTGTATTGAAAAATTAAACGATTATCGAATACATTTCTGCAATTGTAGGATGAAAACGAAAATATTTCTCATGCATATGAATGAATCCGGGTCGTTTCGCGCCGAATCCCGTTCACACCCTGGGTTGTTTCGCTCCTATTCCCTTTCGCCCTGGGTGCGTTCGCGCCGATTCCTGTTCGCCCTGGGTCATTTCGCTCCACTTTTATAAATTGTTTTTTTTTAAACTGTTCCTTTATGTATTTGATCAGAATCTGTTTTGGAAGTAACGAAAATGGGCAAATCTCTCAGAGACTTTCTTTTATGTTTTTTTTATGGTTTTTAGTTTGCATTTGAATATTTTTTTTTCTCGATATTTTTTCAACACTGCGAAAACACAAAGAATATCAAAACACGGTAATGAAGTACATTCAGATGCATGCGGTATGATCCATGCAGACATTTTTTAAGAGACGTAAGGTAATTAATACACTCTGTATGACACCATTAGTGATATGTGTAGTGAGACAGAGACCAAGAGCTAAGCAGAATGGAGAAAAGCACATGTGCCATTGACTTGCATGATAAAATGAGTTTTTGTCAAATTGGATTGCACTCCTGGACAGTAAACTCCGAGATTGTTAGCAAAATGCCATTATTTTTTCCACAGTATATTTTTTTCTGTTTTCAGCCTTGTATTCTGAATCTAGACTAAAAGATAAAGATACACAGATATGTATTACGCAAAACAATTTATACAAGAGTTAGACTAAGAATTGCACTACAACACACAACCATCATTTACCCTATCTTTTCACGCAAGTTCAAAGAATTTCCCAAAAGTGTAAATGATTTTTGTTTTTATAAAATTTATGGAGTACATGTCTGCAAGCTCTTTTGTCTTACTAATTTTAATGTAAACACACTTATTAATTATTTAATTATATTCTTATAGATCAAAGAATGATTTATCATTTAATGATTACGTCTGAAACTTTATTAATTATTTGATTAGGATGTATGGTTTGAAATCATCGTCCAATATTTTTATTAATTAAATTCAGAAGTTAATTATGTTAATATAGCCAATTACGCATTACATTACCTTTAATTATCGGAGCAAAACGACCCACCTTTCGGCACGAAACAACCCGGCGCGAAATAACCCGGAGCGAACAGGTTATAGGAGCGAAACAACCCGGTACCCGTATGAATATAATATAAAATGTTAAATATCAGAATAATATTTAAAGATGTCAAAATGGTTTCGTTATGAAAGTTGTGCCACATTTTTGAAATTTATATGATATTTTGATACGTTTACTGCCTGATCTTCACGCAGCCATGTCTGTACGAACCCGAATATAATATTCCAAGTGTAATATTCAGTCAATCTCAAACAGCCGCTAGAGGGCACAGAATGTCCGTTTGTTTACCTTTTCGATATGGTTTGATTAGAGACAAACGGCATATATACTAGTATCTAGATCTAACTATATGTCTCTACTGTGACTGGGCCGTAATAAGAAATGGGAGATATTTGGCTGTGCATAGGATTCTCGATTATTTGATTGCTTCCGTAGAAATGCCAAATTTGCATCCGATGCCATGATGCACATATACGTTAATTTGCATGGGGATATAAATAAACAACACGATGCATGCAGGTAGTTACATTTTATCTGATCGGCTTATCTTATTTGTCTGAGCTTAATGATTATTGTTAACTTTGTGAATCCACGTACAAAATTCGACTTGCAAAAAGGGCATTTTAAAATTGTACGTAAAGAGTAGCCGTTAAGTCAGTCTGAAACATTGGGATATCCTCTGCATAAAATATTTCAATAACAAAAATGTTGAAACTGAATGATAATATTTAGGTGTATCATTATTCCAACATTCCTTTTAACATCCCTAGAAAAAAGGGTTAATAATTTATATCCCGATAACAATGCTCATAATTTAGGAAGTTGCCATACTCCTAACCAATCTTGCTAATATAGTTTCATATTTTTACTGCAGTGGTACGCCCAAGTTTGAAATTGGACATAAAAATGCGGTGAATTATTTAACTTCAACACATACGAACACCTTCAGCTCTTATATAGCTTTGATTTCATTATCTTTTCAGAAAAAAATAATTGAACAATATTGAATTATAATTTTTGTCTCGCCCGCGACGAAAGGCGCGGAAAGTGAGACATATGCGTACAAAGTATGACGGCGGCGGCGGCGTAAACTTTCATGTTAAGTTTTTGTGATTAGGTCACTTTCTCAGTAACTATAAGTGGTAGGTCAATGATATTTGGTACACAGGTGGGTCTTGAGTAGTACATGACAGTCTGCTATATGGCTTTTGTCTGCGACCTCAATTTCACGGTCCAGTGGACATGTTAAGTTTTTGTGCTTAGTTTAGTTTCTCAGTAACTATAAGTGGTAGGTCAATGATATTTGGTATACAGGTGGGTCTTGAGTAGTACATGACAGTCTGCTATATGGCTTTTGTCTGTGACCTCAATTTCACGGTCCAGTGAACATGTTAAGTTTTTGTGATTAGGTCATTTTCTCAGTAACTATAAATGGTAGGTCAATGATATTTGGTATAAAGGTTGGTCTTGAGTAGCACATGACAGTCTGCTATATAGTTTTTGTCTCTGATCTCAATTTCACGGTCCAATGAACATGTTAAGTTTTTGTGCTTAGTTTAATTTCTCAGAAACTATACGTGGTAGGTCAATGATATTTGGTATATAGGTTGGTCTTAGGTAGTACATGACAGTCTGTCATGTGGCTTTTGTCCTTGACCTCAATTTCACGGTCTAGTG
>MJUU01017715.1:0-20909 GCA_002080025.1 Modiolus philippinarum | reverse complement strand
TTTTTTTTTTTGGTGATTCATGACAGTCTGCTCTATTGCCTTTGTCACGTACCCTAATTTCACAGTCTAGCGAATGTTTTATTTTCTGATTTAGTCAGTTCGAGAATTCACATCAATTTTGCGACCATGAAGGGACGGGCGAGACATCAATTTGGGTCCACACTTGTTATTTTTATGCCGCCTGCAAAGAAAATCGCAAGAAACGAAACATTGATAAAAAAGAAAAAGATTTTTAAAATATTATATTTGGTCTGAAATGAAAAATTAAAAACGGTTACAAATTTTGAAGTAAAATTAAATCATTAATTCTCAACCTAAAATAATATGTTTAGGCCCAGATATAGATCAAAATTTATCTGGAGAGAGCGCTTTGAAAAAGCAAATTTAAGAAAATTTATGTATATAATGGCGAATTGCTTGTCAAAAGAAAGAAGGATAACTTTCAAGTTGGTCAAATAAAACTGCCATTATTGAAAATTTGTGTTATAAATCTAGCATTGGTAAATCGTTATTGGCAAGGCTTGGTTTTTGAAATGTTTGAGAAAATGAAATAAGTAACCTATTGTCTTTTTTATGCACTAGCCCGTGTATGAATCTGGCTTTGTACGAATAAAGAGACAAATAGGCTAAAAGGGGCGCACAATAAGTTAACAAAGGGATATGGAGTAAATGCAAATGAGACAAGGTCTCTACAAATACAAGACAATAACTTACTGGGAGGAGTTTGACGTCCTTGACTACCTTTGTAGGTCTCGCACGGACGAACAAGACAATACTAAGCAATGGAACAACGCTTTTATTGTTATTTTTCATCTTGAAGTAACCATAAGGCCTTCAACAATGAGCTTAACCCATACCTCATAGAAACTTCAAGACGATCCTTAGCACTGGTTTGAGTGGAATCCATTGTTAATTGTCGAGCAACGCTACATAACTTAACTGGTAAAATGTTCTTACAATCGCTGTCATCCATTGCCCGACAAAAAGACAATGCAAGACGAACACAGCATTTAGACAACAACGGGGCACTCATCGAGCCAATAGTCAGAAAACTTGGCATAATAAAATCACGAGACGTGGGTACAATAAACATGTGGTCAGAATAACAATTTTAAATTACAAAAAATAAAAAAGCCAAATTGTGAAAGTATGGTAGTGCATCCATATGAGAGATTCTCTCAAGAACAAGTAAACCATACTTGAATTTTATAAAGAGCATACATCTCTCACACGGGAATCTTTTTACGGACCCCACACGGAAGGAGAGACAAACTCCAGTCCCAATATGTATCCCTTTTCTTCTTCGTCTGCGTTCAGCCGTAGACCTCACGGCCATCTAGACTATTTCTGTAACCGCGTTGATACCTCCTTGCAGGTTTAATCTAGGATTCCTATGATGAAGTATCATATACAACAGAGAGGATTAATTTCTTTCGATAAGGAATGCTGCCACATAAAGTTATTTTATTTTTAGTTTGAGACAACTCTATATGCTTTACCTGTCCAACGGATAATATCGTAAAACATTATATTGCCCTTGATAATTTTATGTATATTTTTGTCCGAAGATCAGCCCAACATTGTGAGTTCTGCAAATTTGTATTAGCAAATTTTTGGTAGTTCCCTCTGTGGGACTGGAGCCATTGCTGTTGTGACATCTATGGCAACACCGCCTGCACTTTGTTCAGCACCGTAGACAATATTAAACAATATACTTATTAGCACTTGATGATTATTTCCAGGAAAAAAAAAGAGAAGTTCATGGAATAAATAAACTTAAAAAAATTAACAAGTAGTAAAGGGAACAAAACCCATGATTAAAATCCCCACCACATATAATAAAGCAACGTGTGTAACAAGAAATATGGAAAATAGAGATCATATAAGTTGTCATTTCGTCTATTTTTTCAAATATTTCAAAGATTAATTGCCTGGCATCTCTTCAGCGTGACGCACTTTGATTTTGCTAGTAATAAGTAAATACAGTTTCAAATTTAATTTGTTACGATTGCTTCTGTGCATATAGTGTGCATATAGAGTGCAGATTTAAGCAATTCATTGGACAGACGAGACATATCCTGTTTACACAGCTTATTTTTCTAAAAATTCAATAAAAGCAGATATATATTGGTAAAAAGCCATTTGTACCTCTTCATTGCTTTAAGTATTTTGGCAGCTGAGCGGTATAGTCTCAGCCTCTAGTTTTGAATCTTTTGAACTTGAAGCTTTTGGAGTAGATTGAAAACATTTTTTTTTCAGTTTCAGTTCAATTGATCCATTCCTTATAACATCAAACTTGTAGCGATCTCTGATTTTAGTGGATATTTCTAAAATGGTTTAAATGAAAAATTCCCAGTAAATTCCACATGAATTTACTCAGCCAAAATTGATACCTTTAAACTAAAAATAGCATTCAGAACAACAATATCAGAAGTATCAAATAAAAATGACAAAACAATTGAATATCATTGACATTTCAGACATATTATTTCGTGATGTGGTATTAGAAGCAGCAATGGATGATTCTAATATTAGGAGAAAAACGGATACTAGTCAGACGGATAAAACTGTTAGTTCATCAACAAAGTCGGGAAATCAGATTCGTAAATATTTTCCAGAAAGCTGGATTTGGTTAGATGGAAATGTTGGGTAAGATGGCGTTAACTTTTTCACTGTCATGATTGGGAAGAATAATATGAACATTCGTGTTCAAAATAAATTGGCTGCAATATTTATATAGAGATATAGATATAAAGTCTGATATTGGACAAATAGAATGACATATATAATTCATTTTGCTTCTGACAGGTGAGATAATGTTTGCAATGGCTGAAGCTGCAGTCCTTCCAGGTGCTAAAAATAACCAAGGACAACAAATCGAAACGATTCAGAAAGGATCAGATTCTTCCAATCAGATTCGTAAAAATTTCCCTGAAAGTTGGATTTGGTTAGCTGAAAACGTTGGGTAAGATGAGTGCTCGATCTGATGCCTCTCTATAGTCTTGTAGGAATTATACAGTTTTACTTCACATCTTGGAATAAGATATCTTACTACCTATAGTGCCTTGTGAAGATATATATAATAGCCGTTGATTTAAAATTTCTGTCGCAACATTTTCATCTTACTTTTCCTTTCATCATAGTTCAAATAAAATTGATTTTTGAAGCTGATCAAAATACATAGTGCTACATTTACTTATACATGTAAATATACAATTATAATTTCATATATTAGACATTGGTATAAACCTACACATTTTGAAGAACTAAACTTGATATTGAAAAAAAATGTGGATCGCAGTGCATAATTTTTCGAGATTAAAGGCCAAAGTCTGCTCTAAAAACTATTTTTTTTCATCTCAAGTTCATGTACGGGAAAATAGCGAAACGGAATAAGGTAAATTTTCTATGGGAAAAAGAACTTATTCATTGCAAAATGTACAAAATATGACATTCCTTATCTAGCAACAAGTAAATTAAATTATAACAGCTGTCAAATGAATATTTCGACCGTGAAATCAAACTCATTTACTTACTTAATCTTTCTTTATCAAATATTATGGATGTACAGGCCTTAAAATATTTATACCTAAATCAAAATGTCAAAAACTTGTACAGAATATCTGAAGGTAAGAGCTATTTCAAATGATGGCGGCTCTCTCATTTGGCATAGTAATTTCTGCGATCGCCTCATTTTATCAAGGCTTCAAAAAATTCCGCACCATACGATCATTTAAAAAAATCCTAAATAGATATCAGTCCCTTGGTGAAACGTTTGAAGTTTCAGTTCTAATTCTTATTGAAGCTTCATTTTTCACTTAGTACCTTGATTGAAATTTCTTTTTTATTGTCTACAAGCTTTCCATAGCAGTTGCTACCAGGCCCTACCGCAATTGAAGCGCAGGGCCATTGTGGTAGATTGCACCTACTTTTCTTTTTGTCTTTTTGGATTTCAGGTCTTGACAATTCTGTTCAGTAATTTTGTTATTACCCTTAATTACAAGATTATTTTTATTATGACATAATGTGTTGCCCACTACTTTGAAAAGAAAACCATTTATCTAGAGTTGGCTTAATAATATACGTGTAAACAGTTAAAGTCGATAATTGTTTCTCGTTTACAGCTAGTTTGTCATTTGCTTATCAGATGGGGCATGCCACCTTAAACTCATATATGAAGATTAACCAATATCAGGAGCTTATAGTATTTTTTTCTATATATGAATATTGCAGTCAGTAAATTTTGTCTCTCGAACTTCGCTTATCCTCTTATTATACTATTAGCCTTGATGAAGCTTTATGTAAACGTAATTATATTTAACACATTTGTTATATAAATAACTTCTGAATAATCATTAAAATCGTGTATTTAAATTCAAGTCCATCTTTAAATCAGGCAGAAAACATAAAAGTGGTGGTACATGAGTAAAAAACGAATCTTTTGAACATAGAAATAGACAAAACATACCCCAAAAATATTGTTTTGATAGAACATGTTGTTTGGTTTTGCCGTTTTGAAATATGATCATTTGAAATTTGCTACTTTGTACATGAAAAAGTAAGTGAAAGTGTTCCCACCAAACTTTACACTATATAACCAGCATACAATTTTTCTAAATGTTAAAACCTTCTTGGATTTTTTTAAAGACCAAACATAGGCTTTAAGACCATTCAAGATTCACACTCACCACTCACTGCCTGATCCTTACGTAGTCAAGATTCACACTCACCACTCACTGTCTGATCCTTATGTAGTCAAGATTCACACTCACCACTCACTGACTGATCCTTGCGTAGTCAAGATTCACACTCACCACTCACTGCCTGATCCTTACGTTGTCAAGATTCACACTCACCACTCACTGCCTGATCCTTATGTAGTCAAGATTCACACTCACCATTCACTGCCTGATCCTTACGTAGTCAAGATTCACACTCACCTCTCACTGCCTGATCCTTACTATAGTCAAGATTCACACTCACCACTCACTGACTGATCATTACGTAGTCAAGATTCACACTCACAATTCACTGCCTGATCCTTATGTAGTCAAGATTCACACTCCCCACTCACTGCCTGATCCTTACGTAGTCAAGATTCACACTCACCACTCACTCTCTGATCATTACGTAGTCAAGATTCACACTCGCCACTCACTGCCTGATCGTTATGTAGACTAGTACTTTAATCTACCAAAAGAATTTTGTGGTTATTATTGTTTTACTGTGTTTCTAATAATCATTATTCATTACTAACAAAATATTTTTTCACAGTATGACACTCAGTATGACACTGTTGCCATGGAAACAACACCGAGCGGGAAAACTAACAAAATGTTCTTAACGAAATAATTTGTGCGCAGCAGATCTCATAGACCGTTCATCATATATATTAAACTAAATAGTCTAGTTGTGCAAGAAGGACCAAGAATTTCCGAACCTAGAAACGGTAAAGAGGCGGGAAAATTAAAAGTGCTCCAAATTGTACGAAAACTATCAGACAGGTTTTGTAATATGCAGCAAATGTGTTTTAGGTCTTAAAATTCTCTTAAAGTATGTCACTTCCACACAACATATTTTTTCTACAGGAAGCTGATAGTTTAATCTTCCAGCATTATCTATATATCAGATGATCTTGACCTTTCATGGCTCAATGACTTCATATAAATTGCGACAGTCAAGTCCTTTTTCTCGTAATTTGTTATGCATATATGAATTGATGTTTCTTAGTGGGAACATGTTAGTCTGTCACTTGTCAGTTGAAATTGACCTCATTTCAACGATTCAAGAACTGTAAATTTTGCGACGTAGTTTTACATTCATCTTAATTTCTGGTGAGCGGTAATGTATAGAGACACTATATCAGGTGTATTGCTTCTTTTCAGTGGATACACGCCAGTTTGACACCTTTCATGTAACCTTCACCTGAATTTGACGTTTCAATGACTTTATTACCGTATAGCGGAAAATTTTCGCGGGGTTTTAATTTTCGCGTATTTTTGCGGATGGACTTAAATCGCGAAAATAAATTCCGCGATTATTTAATGTATTCTTAGGATATATAGAGGATCTTTGATATTCCGCGAAAATTTAAAAAGCTAAAATTTTTGGCATACATTTTCAGCTCAAATCCGTGAAATTTTAGACCCGCGAAAATAACCCGCTATACGGTATTTTCTTTACATTCATGTTGGATTTTTAAGCGTTTGTTAAACTTACAGAGTCCATATTAGAATTATTGTTATATCTGATTGGGTACATATGTCAGTCTGACATCTGTCATTTAATTTTGAGCTCAGTTTAATGATTAAGTGACATTGTTATTTTTAGCTCACCTTATGAAGTGAAGGGGCTTACGTGATACCCCTAGCGTTTCCATCGGCGTGGACAAGACGGTAAGGAAGAATGGATAAAGTCCGTTTCCACTTACTGAAATGTCCCACATCAGCCATATTGGTATGTATGATGCATTTTGGGACGACAACAAAAATGCTGTGTGTGACCTACATATTACGCATGAGCGACTTGATTACGCAGAAAAACTAAATTCCATTCCCACTAACTGACATCTCCCACATCTACCACATTGGTACGTAAGATACACTTTGGAGTGACAACAACAATGCATGCTTTGGCTGGTGTCTGTGACCTACATTTTACGCATAAGCGACTTGGTTAGGGAGAATACTTGATGTGTATTCCCGTTAACTGACATGTCCCACATCAATCATATTAGTATGTATTATGCATTTTTGGGTGACAAAACAATGCATGCCTTTCTGTGACCTACATAATACGAAAGCGCGACTTGGTTAAGTAGAATTGTTAAAGGACATTCCCGCTGACTGACATGTTCCATATCAGCCATATTGGAATGCATGATGTATTTTCGGATGAAAACAAGAATGCATGCTTCTGATGCTCTGTGACCTACTTTTTACTCATGAACGACTTGGTTAGGTGGAATGCTTAAAGTCAATTTCCGCTTACTGAAATGGCACATCAACCATATTGGTATGTTTGGTGCATTTTGGGATGACAACAACGATGCATGATGCGGATGCTGTCTGACAAGAGGGACTTGAATAGGGAGAATGGTTAAAGTCCATTCCCACTCACTGACATGTCCAACATCAACCATATTGGTATGCATGATGCATTTTGGGATGACAGCTGCCATGAATACTTTGGATGTAAACTGTGATCAACCTTATAGACATGACCGAATCTGCTAAAAATGATTATAGTCCATTCCTGTTTATTGACATATTAAATATGTGACAATGCTGCGCAACGGCGTGTGCATAACAAGCTGTGGCTGCTTTCTGTGTTTTGTGTATTCTTGTCCATTTCTTAACAATTGTAACACTTATTCGGAATTTTATACATTTTAACATTTTATCTAAAAACTATTTAGAAAAGTGTTAAGATATGAAAAAGGCATGGCAGCATGATGGTAATTAAACAAACGGAGGATTGTAGTACTAATTATAAATCCAGATGGCCGCCACTGCAAATCTTAGTTTAACATTGAACACTTAGAAAATGTTGTAAATTTCTTATTCTTGAAAATCCTTTCATATATCATGTTGATATACACTAGGCATGGTGATACAATGTATGATGGTCATTTACCAATTTCTGCATATCTGTACCAAATCCAAAATGTCCGCCACTGGAAAATATAGTTTAACATAGGATACTATGGGAAATGTTTGTAAATTTTGAATTCTTGAAAGCTGTTTCGTATATCAAGTTGATTTAAGAAGAATTGAATGCAATATATTGTAGTTTTAATGGAGTAATTGCGTTAGTAATTTATGTGAAAATGTGCTACAGTCCACGCCATTACACGACAATAAACCTACAAAATATTGCATTCAAAACTTATAATTACATATAAAATGCAAGCCTTCACGCAAAATAACTTAACAATAATGCTAAAAATCTTATATTTTAGATCTGATGGTACTTTCACCAGGGATTTTACGTTGCCTGACACAATAACATCGTGGACTACCCGTGGTTTTTCGATAAATTCTGAATATGGGCTTGGCATAGCATCAAATATTAAGGTCAGTTGCTTTTGTATAATTTCATTTGTTGCTAGAATTGATGAATGTTGGGCATTAAATTTAATGAATTTTATCACATGGGTTGATAAAAATAACATATACTGGTTAGGCATTTACATGACACTGAACTGCAGACATAAATGATAATCATTTTGAAATTATTTGGTAAATGCAATAATAAGTTGAAAGTTATCAGCTTTTATACATATTTGGTTTATAGATTTCCGAATTTTTTTATTTGATCTGTGCTGAAGAGACATAAGTTGTTGAAATGTGCATATGCAGAATCTAATTTCACGGTAATTTCGATATTTTGTTATTTATTACCACTGGTCCGATGCCACTGTTGGTGGACTGTTAGTCCCAGAGGGTATTCACAAACCCAGTAGTCAGTACTTCGGTGCTGGTCCGAAAACCGATTCTATTTGAAAACATGCTATATCTAAATTTTAGAAAATTTTGATAAAATCTAAGCAGTATATCCCTCTTGCATAGCTCTGTCCTTAGCTGATTTTGGCTTTCCTTTTAAGATCCTATTGGTAATTTGTTCTCTATCAGCTTTTATACATTTTTGGTTTATGGATTTCCAAATGTTTTGATTTGATATGCACTGAAAAGACATAAGTTGTCAAAATGCGCATATGCAGAATCTAAAATCACAGTAATTTCGGTATTTAGTTATTTGATTTATAAAATTTTTTTTATTGACACTTTCCGATCAATCAGTTTAAGTGTCAGCGTCGATGTACTGAACTACTGGGGTGGTATTACCTTTGGTGACAGAATTAAAGATTTTTTTTTTTAACTGAATGGTAATTTATTTAGTTTGAGGGACATAATAGCAATACATATGATTAATTCCTATTCAAAAAGTTTTATTTCAATTTTTTGTTTAATCATTTGGAAATATTATGGTTGTAGATGGATAGTCGATCATCAATCAAATGAAATCAATAGAATATAATGAATTAGAAAGAATAAAACAATAGAAAATACAGAGAAGATGTATTATAAATTGGAAGTATTCTGATGACATTGGTCACTTCAATGCATTATTAGACATGGTATATTTTTAAACAGGTAGAGGGCTTTAAAGACTTCTTTGTAGTTGTATCTTTACCTGCATCAGCAGTTCGAGGTGAAAAAGTGGAAGTTAAACTGGTAGTGTTCAATTACTATGATACTGACAAACAGGTAAGAATTTTGTCACTTTCTATTGGCCTTACAACTACTGATACTCTTTTAGTTTGATTTTTTGTTTATTATTGTGCTGTTAAGGCAGCAGTATACTATTGCATCGTCTCCAGACGAAATATACAGCCAGATGTACCTCACAAATACGCAAAAAAGTTCATGTCTGGGTGTCAAGAAATACAGATAGCGAGAAATTACTGCACACATTCTTGTCATTTTATTTAAAAATGCTCTAATGGATAGTATATGTAGTTCAAAGAAAAATACAGTGTGAAAATGCCGCTTAATTTGACAGTCGCCATTCGCGATTTGGTTCATTCATGAAAAATTCCCGCGATGCGCTGTAATATTTTACAAGTTTTCATGAATGAAAACGTAGTAAATGCTGCTATCGCTGTGAACTCTTTTCACTACGGACTCTTATAGCAATATATCTTGACGTTTTTTATGCTTAATGTTTACATCTATTTTAAATAGGTTCAAAATCAAGTTTTGACAGCAGACGTTAATTTCACTCCACAATTGCCTGTAGGATTTTCCACGCCATGTTTCTATTACCTGTACGCATGTGTAAACATTAAGTGTAAGACTTATTGTTCTTTTCCCATCGTGTTCGATAAGACACTTAACTTAACAATGAACTGCATTATTTTAACGACGAAAACGTATATATATCTATATACGAAGTTTATCATACACGAGATTGAAATTCAACAATAATTTATGCTAGATTCATCGGAAAGTGTTAAGCGCGGTCATTATCAAATAGGTCTGCCGATCTAAAATACAAATAAGTTGATACGTCTTATAAATACGCCTGTCGGTTTCAGCTGTTGAATTTAATCAAAATCAATAAAGATCAATAGAAATAAGTTAAAAAAAAAAACATTTTTCACAATTTTAGGAGCAAAAATAATGTTTTCCAATATTGTATGCTCGCATAAGAAACTAAATATGTTTCCAGTATGTTTTTGTGTGAACGTTAAGGTAGAATCTATTTAATGACATATAATGTATAAAATAATTTAATTTACAATGGGTTCATGGTTGTTACGGTAAAATTACGATCATGAACATTTGATCGCCATTTTGGATGTTCTGTTCCTGTTCTGTGCTACTTGATTACCAATGTTCCATAGAACAGACAGAACATGTTCTGAACAGTATAATCGAGAACGGCCTAAATGATCATAGCATTTATCAGTTTAAGGATGGATAGTCAATGTCCTTGATTGTTAAAATAATAACCAAATGCTGTAAGTACTTCAGAAACAATCTTCAAAAATGAAAATATTCAGTAAGAAATGCAACTTGTAAGAACAGCAAATGATTCATAGTTGTTCCAACATTCATAGTTATTAGAACCCAACAAACACCTCCTGCTTTGCGAATGTCAAAACAAAATAAACAACATTAACTGTATTTTATTGTCATATTGCTATTTGAAAAGATTTAATAGCAATATCAGGAACAAAATTTCAGTTCACAGAATCTTCTGATATACTAATCAGACATCTCCACTAATTTTTCAGTCGAAGAAAATTTGATTTTCATAACAGATAGGTCTAAACGACAGAAAGGTCGAGCCCATGATTTTTGTTTAAAAAAAAACGGGACATTTACTCCATAAATTACCGAAAAGTCCAGAGAATTCAGAAGTTTAATTTCGTTTCATGGCCAATTGAGTTGACAATATAGTGCATGCATTTCTCCACAAAAAGGATTGCTGCCAATCAACTGGAATGTTATCGGATGGGCACATAGGGGAATTTGTTGCTTGCTGATTTTTCATCACTTGCAGAGATTTCCTCTTTTAATGCAAATCGTTTCGCAGCGACCATGATCAGGGATAAATTCTTGCAGTTGATGTGCATTGTCATAACGACGGACTAGGCACTAAATAGACTGATGCATTCAGATACCAATCACTATGTCAAGGGTAAGACGTAACAACAGCATTGCATACTTTGGGGAAATCTTGTAGAGTTTTCGTTAATATCATGATACACGGACACTTGTTTCTTAGACTGTGTATTCTAAACTACATGTATGTCACTAGTATCAAAAGGGGTTTGACATAGTGGAACTACCTACATCATATGTAAGGTAACAAGTGCCTGTGAATTTCCCTTTAATATCTCAAGCGGAAGCCAAGTCTATTTACAAATGTACCATGTCCGCTTTGTTTGTTAATATTTTTTTGGGTTTCACGAGTTTTTTCTGTACCCACTTGACATATTGTATATGGGTGTATCTAAATGAGGTACATCCTTTGGACTGAAGTTTTTTTTTTAAATATCAAGTTTCACATCTTTTCTTATTTCAAAGATAACTGACTAAACAGCACTCCAGCGTTCAGCGCTTTGATTTTGTAAATTCGTGTTTACTTTGCCTTGTGTAAATGCATTTACGCCACACCCTTTCATTGTGTGACCTGCGTTCACGCAGTGGCGACATATAGGGATCATCACACACTTGCGTCGGCGGCGTCGGCGTCACAAAAAAAAATTGTCACAGTTTTCTCAGGAACCATGTATCCCAGCCTTCTGTAATTTGGCATGAAGTAACAGGATGAGGACCTATACCGTGTAACAAGAGTTTTGGATCTCTCGCATGCCGACTTCCTGTTTCACGGAACTTAGAATATTTTTTGCTGATCGATGTCTCAAAATATTTGTTTCACAGTTTTCTTAGAAACCACATATCCCAGCCTTCTGCAATTTGGTATGGAGTATCAGTAGGAGTGGACATATACACAGTAAAATAGATTTGGATATCTCATATGCCCACATCCTGTTTGATGGAACGTTAACTTCGAATATTTTTTGCTAATCGACGTCACAAAAAATTTGTGTCATAGTTTTTCAGGAATCATGTATCTCAGCCTTCTGCAATTTGGCATGGAGTATCAGTATGGGGACCTTTGTGACAGAGTTTGGGATTTCTCGCATGCCCACTACCTGTTTGATGGAACTTTGAAGATATTTTACGTAATTACGCAGGCGACACATGTCTTCCCTTGAAGACTTACCACTAAGTTGTTTATTTGTTTTCTTTATCTTTCCAAAGATCTTGCAAGTTAGAGATGTAAATTGAAAAGTCTAAAAATATTCAACAAAAACACATCATCGGTAACTTATTGTGTTACTCCTATTTATCAGTCGGATAAGGGAATAAGGAATTTTCGCATACATTCTTTTGCTTAGAATGTCTTTCTTTTAAATTTCATTTGATGTATGTCGAAGAATGTATCAGGCAAGGCAATAATTTTCGGTAAATGTTTTTTACTTTATTATTTCCTTGATCTTTGTTATTTGTTTTCCGGTTTACTCAGGCAGCGTAGAAAAGCGATATTCAATTCTTATGATTCATTAAAACATATTAGCCTGACAATGTTCACATATAATTCGTGAGGAGTGATAAAATATAGTCATGAATAGCCGTCATGTAAGAAATGGCATGCTCAAAGTAAATTTGTATGCAGGAACAAGTCGATGATGATTGGACGACTTAATTTTAAATACAGTCTTTTATGTTATAACAACAGATATCATACATGCCTATCAAGTCGTAATTGAAACCATAGAACAATGTATCATTTTCAGGTGTTTTTCTTTTTTTCTTTCAAGGAGTAGTTTTCTGGACAGTATAAACATTTATCGATGAAGTTCTCGTATTGGAAATATATTCTTCTATATCATACAGATTGAATGTCATTAACACTGACACTGTATGCAGAGTTCGAATGGATGGTTCTACTCAATTTTCGGAAATATACGTTTTTTCTTATTTGTCTCTCATAATTCTTTGTCAAAAGACAACCATCTTTGTTCATTTACGGCAAAAGGTCCAATAATAAGTGACCAAAGGAAAAGTAGCTTACTTTTTAGTTTCATTGGTGTCTTTACAATTGACTTGAATATATAGATACAGGCAAAATAATGGATGATTGTTATTTTTTTTATTTTTTTTTTACCTAAGAAGGTTTCTCATCATGCTTCATTTGAATGTAAAAGCCGATTTGTAAGTCAGAAAACACTGCTGGTTAACAGTGAAAGGATGTGAAAGGATATGGAGTAAACGTACACGAGACTACTTCTCAAGTCTACGATTACATGGTAGAATAAGCAATGGAACACGATTTTATTGTTGTATTTCATCTTGAAGTCACCATGAGGTGCCCATTTTAACGCTGATTGTCTGCTTAAATATTAACCCTCAAAACTAGACAAAAATATTGTTGAGCAAAAAGACTATTTCATGTTTGTGATATCATTTTCAGTATATATCTTGTTGGGATCGATTTGATTCTGGACAAAATAAGATCTTGCATCACCCAAGACGAGATATATGAATCTACGTCTACCAATTTTATTGACAAAAGCATTTATGATATAGATGAAAACATTCTTTTTGACGGTGAATTGAAAACAGAAGTAAATGGAGTAGAAAAATAAACTGCTTGTTGCCGTGATAGAATTTTAATGATTGATAGTTAAGATTTCCCAGAAGATATACAAATTGTTTTTTTTCAAGTCCATATCACTGGTCAATAGTTGTTGATTCCAAAAGGTTCTTTGTCTGTGTAGCTAATAAAGATTTTGTTTAAAATACAAATCAATTGTACCTAATTCAATGCTTTTTATATGTACACAAAAACATCTTTCAAGACAGAAACTTTCCACAAATCTTGACAAGAAGATTTAAAATGCACAAGAATTTAAATCTCGTCCACATTGATATCATCGATTTATCCATCCCTGTAATAATGTATTACTGGTCGTAGTCGTAATTGTAAACGCTTCAACATATTTTTTAAGTTACAGAAGAGAATGCTACCA
Source organism: Modiolus philippinarum (assembly GCA_002080025.1). NCBI lineage: Eukaryota > Metazoa > Mollusca > Bivalvia > Mytilida > Modiolidae > Modiolus > Modiolus philippinarum. Next base: position 6,799 of record MJUU01017715.1, on the reverse strand, counting down.
TTATACTAGACACAGGTCCTCCCGTTCATTCAAAGCTCTTTGTGAGCTTAGATTCAAGACTGTTGCAGAATGAATAAAGTATCTAAAATGCATGAAAAATTATTCATCAAGGCATAATTTGGCAAAATCAATAAAGATGTACAAAATATAAATTCTTTTAATACAATGTACTGTTAGTATTTTTTACATCCTTATACATATTCACAATGTCATCTCATCAGTGCTCCTGTCCAGCGTGAAAAGTGTTTTTGAATTCAATATGTTTTCAGGTTCGTTTGAGGTTAAAAAACTCCAATGCTTTCATGATATATGATCACAACCCTACGAACAACAGCCAACCAATAACTGGAGATTTTGAGAAAATTTTCGAGGTAAGTATAATTCTTTTTATGATTTGAATCATATTGCAGTTTTAAATTGAAATATTTAACTACATTTGATAGGTCAAATGAAGTCTTTAGTGGCCTTTTTCCCTGTGTTATTTTGTCTTTTGTACAATAAATCTGTCCTCAGTAGACTGCTCTTATGAACAAAATAATCTACTCAGAAACATATTAAGCACTTTGATATAATCTCAAAACCTTCATTTGCAAAACATTATGATAGAGACTTCAACATCTGTAGATAGGAGAACTTTGATACTAGCGCGCTGATCATTATTGCAGTATGATGTAGCTTGGAAGATACGTAAGCTGAGATCTTGGCTCCACCATTTTGGTGTACATGCATATTTGGCTGTAGAATCTTAGTTATTATTAATCGTATTGAGATCGTTTTTTTTTTTATTGCTCAAGTAGCTTTGCAGCTTTTTGGATATCAACGATTTAAGTTTGCTTCACTGTTTTGAGATAGAGGACCAGAGTGAGCAAAATAAAAAAAAGAATTCCCAATTGTACCTCTGTTGAATTTGGTGTGGTGGGTATCATTTGGGGCTTTGTACAGTCACTGATTTACTGGTCCCAAATTTTCAAAAGTTGCGAAGCAGCCAGAAACCAGGGTGGTAGACAAAAAATCTAAAGGCATATCTCAGAAATTGCATCTTTTTTTGTTTCATCTGACATAACATGTTATTTAATATTATTTTCCTCGTTATAATAGGCCTGATATCTGAATGATCTACTGAAGATTGAATGTGCAATTTGATTTTTTCGTTTTAGGTGAAAGCTAAGGAGTCAAGAGGTGAAAGATGTTTTATTGAATCTCCAGGAATAGGAATAAAGACTTTACAGGTAGAAGCTTCTGCTGGTATTTTTAAAGCTGGGATGTTCAATGTGGAAATGACAGATACTGTACTGAAAACAATTCCAGTCGATGTAAGACATACCATTATCAAATTTTTGTTTACCTAGAAATGTGTATAACTTGAGAAACTCTAGCGAGAAAGGCTTTAATACAAGAAATAGTGTGAAATCATACGCCTGGTATATACCCATGACATTAATAAACACCTTAACATTGGTTCTTAGGGAGATATTCTGCGTGGCGACATATATTTTAGTCCAGAATATTATATATTTTATTTTATACTGCAATTGGCTTAATTTTAGCTTGTATAAAAGGGGTACATATAAAGATGAAATTTGTACGTCTACTAGCAGTACAAACCATATAAGCCACGTCTCTAAGGCAAGATGACAGCCTTCTGTGTGTAAATATTTTTGTTATATGGTTTCTTTCTTCAAAAACTGTCAAAGTACATGATATACAAAAAAATATGGTTTCAGTTTTTTAATGCGAAGTGGATTATTACATTGTGCTGGTTTATTGCGAAGTGTTTTGGATCACTAAACCCAGTTTGCAATTAAATTAGAAGATAAAAAAATGACCCAAACCAATGATGAATTATAATAATAGTTTTGTACATATTCATTTTCAGCAATGCTCAATGAACCATGTATGAAACAGAAAATATTTTGCCAGTTGAATTAATGTTAATTGACAATCCCACATCCATGAGAAGGAAAAACATGGATGCAGCGTTTCTCGACATAGAACCTTGAAGTCCGCTCAAACCGGTGATAGGGGGCGTCTTGAAATTACTCTGAGGTTTGTACAAAGCTCATTGTTGAAGGCCTCATGATGACTTCAAGATTAAGAACAACAATAAAAGCTCTGTTCTATATATTTGTGGAGGAGACATTTTTTCATTTGCATTTACTGCATATCCCTTCATTGTTTATAAGAAAATATTTATTTTTCTTTACTTGCTGCAAAGTGTTTTTATTGCAAATTAGTTGTTACAATTTAGTTTGCAAACAAATAGTCAAGGCAAAATAAATAGCTCCTAATGTTTCTGAGCTATAAAAAGGGGACAATGAACCATCTTTCAATAAGTAATTTATATTAGCTACTTTTAAGTCAAGGAGGCGAGAGAAAGGGTTATGAAGTTTTAATTAACTATATCCATTGTATACATATATCATGCTACAATTAGTGTAGCTTAATTTTTTATTATTTATTACTTAAGCCCGAAGGAAAGAAAGTATATGGAGGTTACCAGAAACTTTTGGATGCAGCATCCTCACCACTTTCACTTTTGCCAGCCTTTCCACCAAACTTTGTAAAGGATTCAAGAGATTTTACATTCGCTGTCACAGGTAATATATTTATTACGAGATCAAAAGAAAATTAATTGATGGAAAAAACACAATTAAAAATAAAAACTTTAAACTGTAAGAGTAATTTGCTCAAGATCCAAAAATAAATATCATCCCGAGGAATCCATATAAGCCTGTGGGATATGATATGAGAAATACCATATCGTAACTATGGATCATATACTTCAATTTATCATTGTTATTTTATTTAATAAACAATGAAATGATGTAAAAATGTTTCTTTGATATCTTCTGTGAATATTGCATATAAAATAAGTGTCAGTTGGTGTCGATTTCAACGGAATTTATGTTGTAGGAAGAATGCACATTTTATTTTTTTAAATGATTTATTGATCTTAAACGAACTATAAACAAGACCACTTGCTGTTTCCTTATTACTCAAACAATGAAATGTTCACTCAATATCTTTTCATGTTTATTTAAGACTGGAGGTTGTCTCTCCTGCACCATGGAGTCCGTAAAAGATTCCCAGTGCGAAAATTGTATGCTCTTTATATATTTTAGTAATTGTATACTTGTTCGTGAGAAAATTTCTCATATGGATATACTATAATAATTTCAAATTTGTTTTTGTAATTTCAAAATGACTTTTCATTGATTCCCTAGGTATGGGTTACCTCTTAAGCGCAACTCCTCTTAAACCACATGAAGGATTTTGATTAAACTTTACACAAAGGAAGGTTATTATATGGAGATGTGCATGAAGGAATATAATTTTTGTCCATAACATGGAAGGGGAGATAATTCGACTTTGACTTTTCATTGATTCCTTATGTATGGGTTACCTCGTAAGCGCAACTCCTCTTTAACCACATGAAGGATTTTGATGAAACTTTACACAAAGGAAGGACACTATAAGGAGATTAGCATGAAGCAATATAATTATTGTCGGAAACCAGGAAGGGGAGATAATCGCACTTTGACTTTTCCTTGATTCCATATGTATGGGTTACCTCGTAAGCGCAACTCCTCTTAAACCACTTGAAGGATTTTGATGAAACTTTACACAAAGGAAGGACACTATAAGGAGATGTGCATGAAGCAGTATAATTATTCTCCGAAACCAGGAAGGGGAGATAATTTTACTGACATTTCGTTGATTCCCTATGTATGGGTTACCTCGTAAGCGCAACTCCTCTTAAACCAATTGAAGGATTTTGATGAAACTTTACACAAAAGAAGAACACTATATGTAGATGTGCATGAAGGAATATACTTATTGTTGGAAACCAGGAAGGGGAGATAATTTGACTGTAACTTTCTTTCGTTGATTCCTTCTGCAATGATCTCCTTTTTTTCAGAGAAATAATTTAAATCGTAGATATTGTAAAATCAAACTGTTGGAGAGACACACTTTTTTCATTGTCATCCTCTTGAAAAATTGTTTTCAAAGTGTTGTAATGAAATTTCTCTAATGCTTATGATTTTTGTGTAAAATGTCAAATAGGCTAAAAGAGGGTGAATTTTATATTTGTCTGATTTCGACACAGTATTTTCATTGGAACTCTTGTGGTAGTTCTTTCTTGAAGATTATATCATTATGTCCATACTTGTATTGTGTCTACATGTACACTTGTAATGTGTCCACAGCTGTGTTGTGTCCACACCAACTTAAATTTGCACTTACCATATCGATTCAGGGTTCAATGTGCGGGGGGTATATTTGGCTGCCATTCGGCGACAGCTCTTGTTATTTTTCAGATCAATTGTACATATATAAAAGGTGTGCATGGTACTTTGATTTTGATTTTTCATAATTTATGTAAAAAATATCAGCTTTAGAACTTAGTTATTTTTACGTCAATTCTATAACAATAGGGTATCCCCATTGTCCAAAAAAAAATCTCCTACAGTATTTGAGACAGGAAGATTTTATTTTGCAGATCAATTGTACATATATCAAAGGTGCACATGGTATTTTGATTTTGCTTTTTGGTAATTTATGTTAAAAATATCAGTTGTTGAACTTAGTCATTTTACGTCAAATTTTTAACAGTAGGGTACCCCTTTGTCCGGAGCAAATCTATGGGTACATCATTTGTCAGGAGCAAATCTCCTACAGTTTAATAGACAGAAAGTTTTTATAATGCAGATCATTTTAACCTGTATCAGTGGTGTGCACAGTACTTATATTTTCCTCTTTGATTAAAATCCAAGTTGCTGAACTTTCATAAATAGGCTACTTTGTTGGAAGGTTTTACATTGAAAATTCAAATATTCAGGGTCAACCCATGTGTAAGATATACTGTCCATGTAAAAGAAAACCCGGTTTGCCGTCACATTGACAGCTTTCCTCTTGTTCAACAATATTATTTGTGAAAAAGTCAGGAAATTGCACAATTGAATTAGTAAGATGTCTTCACTGAAATCACAAATGGCCCATCAGGACTATTGCGGAAACGTGCAGGTCTGAAACAACGTTCCGAGATTACACTAAGCCCGAAACGTCTTACTACCATCAATGTTGCAAAGGCAAGTCGTGCTATACCTGCATTACTTGTCATGTATAGACGTACAGCTCATTGCAAAAGTGAGTCAACTTTTGAATTTTCCCTGTTCATTTTATGTATAAAAGTGATATTCTTGCAAGGAACAAGTCAAGATATTCAATGACTCAATGGTACTACAGATTTAGCTATAGTCAAAGATTTTTATGTGGATCCTTATAAAATTGAATCTACTTTAGAAGGGCGATGAACTTTCTGCAGGACACCAGGATAAGCCATTTATTCAGAAAAAAATTTTGGAAAGCTTTTAACAGGATCCTTGCATCATTTGCATGGTCTTTTTTTGGTATTGAGGATTTATTTTCTCTGCAATTTGGGATTGGAATTTTTTCTCTTGAATCCAGATCAGATCAGATCCTCTCCGACCCTAACTCAGATTTTTTTCTGAAGTGCATATTTAGAAGTTCTAAAATCGATAAAAGGCTGAATAGCTCTCCAGCATCCAGCGCTTTGATTTCCTGTTTGGGGCGGGGGTATCCGTTGCCCACTAGGCCACAGTAATTCTAGTTTAATTTATGATACACGTGTCTCGCATGAGGAAGATTAAAACTAAATACCGAATATAACTTTGAAAAAGAAAAGAAATTGGGTAAATGTCAAGGAGACAACATCCCATATCCAGATTAAAACGACCTAAAACAAAACTGTAAAGTTTGTTTCCACAGACAACATTTTTGATATCTTATGTCTCTTCAGTGCAGATCAAATCAAAAGAGTTTGAAATTCATTTACCGAGATACGACCGAATTACAACTGAATCTAAATCAGCTAAGGACTGAGCTATGCAAGATATCATTAATTTTAAACAAAGTTTTCTGGAGTTCTCTTGAGATAAGGTAGTGCAAGTTTCCGAATTAAATATATTTTCGGACCAGCGCTAAAGTACTGGCTTTTTTGTTGGTGATTACCCTTAGGGACCAACAGTCCTTCAGCAAAGGCATCGGTCCAGTGGTTATAAATTATAAAATACAGAAGTTGTTTTTAATTTAGTTCCTGCATATTCGCATTACTACAAATTCCCTTTCATCAGTGCAAATCAAACCAAAACATTTGGAAGTCCATTAACCAAAATATGTGTAAAGCTGATAGAGAACATTACCAATAGGATCTAAATAATAAAGCCGAAACCAGCAAAGGACAGAGCTATGCAAGAGGGAAATACTTGTTTACTTTGAAAATTTTTAATTATATTTAGATATTGCTAGTTTCCAAATAAAACCGTTTTTTTTCTGGCCAGCACCGAAGTTCTTGGTTGATGAATATCCTCGGAAATCAAAATTCCACCAGCAGCGGCATCGGCCTAGTGGCAATAAATACCGAAGTTACTTTTAATTTATATCATAATTGATTTGTATTCAACTTGATACACGTTTATACTACAACATTATACCTGAATGAGTAATAAATTATTAAATTGTCAATTAAGAAATAATTCATGGCAGGTATATGGTTATTGGAAATTTAACCATGGGCTGGGCCTTTATATTTGAATTTAACCCAGAGCGTTAGCGAGGGGTTAAATTTACGAATATAAAGGCCCAGCCCATGGTTAAATGACAATAACCATATACCTGCCATGAATTATTTCGATTCTAATATGACCGAAAAGGGAGATTTCCATTCTGTGACCTAAGAGAAGGCGGATTTCCCGTCTCCATTGCTGTTTGTGTCTAT